>CAIGRO010282308.1:0-13080 GCA_903798355.1 Fraxinus baroniana | reverse complement strand
AATGGACGATCTCCATAAAAAACAAGATCAAACGAACACCAAACTTTCAACATTTTTCAGGTGAAAAATTATACCAATCAAACACAATTAATTACAATTCTCAGTAAAATAATTTCTAGACAATCCAATTCATGTAAAATATTTTCTTTCCACAAGAAGTGTCAAACGTGACGTTTTGTTCTGAAAAGGATATTTTTCGTAATAAAACGATGAAATAAGGACGACGTGTTAAAAATGAAACATAGAGACATTTTCTATAACAAATATCAAACGTATGGACGTTTTGTGCTATTAAACTATAGTAAGTATTCAATTATTGTTAAATGAACAAGATGGAAGAAACTTCATAAGGGTATTTTAGGCAATAGCACTACTTTTTATACTAAAATGTAAAGGATGATTATATTACCACACCAGAATTTAATTACTACATCACGTTATAATCACACCACAATTAAAATATAATTTCAATAAATACACCACAATAAATTCAAAATTATACTCTTAATAAAACAAAAACTAAAAAAAATGACTCTTAATACAATAAAAACTAAAAATGAAAAAGATGAATATGTGGTGTACACATCTTCCAGTATTGGTAAAACAAAAATCTTAATAGTCCTAGTTTAGGACACTACTCTCGACAATGGAGAAAACTTCAAATAGAAGCATATCCAACTGTTGATTGTCGCATCTTCACCTCCGTCGAAATTTACAGTTAACAAAGTTTCCCATATCCAATTTCTTCACACCTCCAATTATTGGTGAAACCTAGAACCCTAAAATTAAACTAGTCCCTACAAAATTCTAGATGCCACTACTTCAAAATTCAAGGCTAGTTTGAGCAATTCCAATTTGATATATCATTATTATCATCCTTAGAATATCATCAATACCCCTATTGCTGAGTTATTTTTCGGATGTATGTGAAAGGGATTTGGGGCTTCAGTTTGCCAAACATTGTATGGTGATTTGCAATGATAATGGCAAGAGTGACGGTGCATGCTATCTTCCCCTTGATTACTTGTTTATATATTAGTGGATATAACTCGACATCTAATTCTATTTATTCTTTTTTACCAAATATGGAAGTAGCAAGACACTACTAGCAGTTTCTCCTAAATTTTCTTNATGTGGAAGGGATTTGGGGCTTCAGTTTGCCAAACATTGTATGGTGATTTGCAATGATAATGGCAAGAGTGCATGCTATCTTCCCCTTGATTACTTGTTTATCTATTAGTGGATGTAACTCGACATCTAATTCTATTTATTCTTTTTTACCAAATATGGAAGTAGCAAGACACTGCTAGCAGTTTCTCCTAAATTTTCTTATAATTTTCCTTCAACGAAAGATGGTGAAACTTCTCATGATCCGTTGGTCAATCACCTTCCTATTTTTAATAGTAAGGGTTTTAGCTACATGAAAGTCTGAACCTTTTTGATCAACCTAGACGGCTTGAAGCAGGCCTTCTCGGTGTCCATATGGGTTTCACTCCAGTACCCAGAGTTAGGGTTTATTTTTGTGGTGTGATCAATTAAAAGTATATTAAAACCCTAATTATATAATTTCACTTAAAACTATTTAAGTAAATAAGAAAAATGTTAAAATTTGTGGTGCAGTCAATAAATTTTATGATGGTAATATAACTACCCAAATGTAAAAGAAAAGTAAACCATAGTAGGCATACTTTATTCAAAATTTAAAATAAGAGAGATTCGTGTAATTTTCAAAAAGAGGTGACGTATCTATGTGATATAGAAAAGTCCCATTCAAAAGCAGTCCAAACGGAGGAAACAAACGAGATTGGTTGTTATTAAGTTTGGTAGATCTCATTAAAAGCGTCTCGAGCAGTCCAATTCGAAAGCAGTCCAAATAGAAGAGACAAACGAGATTAGCTGTCATTTGAAGTAAACTTAGACATCATCCCTTGTATACACGCACCTCAGGTCCTCAGGCTGGACCACCAATGGTCCTGATTACCTATTATTATTTACTAGAAATATAAGAAATTGAATTTTCTACGTATAATTAGTGTTCTAAAAAGTATGTCTCGATGCATCATTTAAGTGCGAGGCTTGGTAAAATGCCACGCTTTAATAGTAAGCACAAAATTAAGTGGTCAACTGTAAAGCACAATGCGCGAGTGCGCGACTAGATGCTTATTATTATTATTTTTTTTCGTTTTTTAAAAGTCTTTTGTTTGTCTTTAATTTCAATTTTTTTTCATTTGAAATTTCTATAATTGACTAATTGTAGGAATTAGTATTTTATGATGTTAAATGTTTGATATGTATTATTTTAATTATTAAAATTTTTTAGAATAATTAAGATTTTAAAATAATATTAAAAATAAGAAAATGTTGTTTTACGCCTAGGCCTCGTAAAATTCGAAGTTTGACCTCCACACCTAATCACGTTTTACACTTTTTAAAACATTGGTTGCAATATATGAAGATAAATAAAAAAATATAATGCGAGGAATAATTTTTTCGCTAATATTAAATTCACGGGCATTTTCATTATAATTAATTTATTTAGACAACAATAGTCACTATTTATTTTAATCTTTACATTGTGGTACAAAATGAAGATTCAAGTTTCTTGCTGATGAACTAAAGTTCAACAAAAGAACTTCTAAATTATTTGGCGTTTCCTTGTAAAAATTCTCAATAATTATGATATTTTTTTTAAAATATATTCTAGTTTAAGCATATATATATCAATCACGACATATTTTTCCGTCTGTGAATATCGAAAAAATTACCAGTCGTAAAAAACTTAGCTTACAAGTCTATGAATATCATGGAAAATTTGAATTTTTTTTTAACTAGAAAAGCCGAATCCATATTTCCATGAATATATTGTAGTCATAAAAATATTTATACCACAAATGACTAAAACTTCAATAATGATCCATACTAGTTACACGGTCGGCATTATTCTAGCCATATGTAAAGTAGTAAATTTTATGGATAATGATATTTGTACACCTTTTCCGTGGACACCATTATCGAACTTGTCAACATATGATTGGATCAAAAAATTGTGTTGTTTTAAATTATTCAATAATGTGTTGTCAAGTGATAAAATGTAAAATTTAATGTATCTAATGCGACAAGACTTAAAAGATGTAATCAATAGTTGTGTATTATCCCACACGCGGGGAGGGGGACCGCCCCCACAACTTTCAACTATCGTTTCATTTCGTTTTTTAAAATCCTCATAGTATCACAATACTTCGTTATCTTGCAATTTCACTCTCTATATTCTATCGTATTGGACTTTTTTTTTTATTTTTTATTTTTTGTTAGTATTGTCCAAATATGTTACATTCACCATGTCCACGTCCCAATTGAGCAGAGATATTTGCATCATAATTGCACAAGGAATTGCCTTATCAATTAATAAAGGAAGAGACAATTAAGTGTCATTTCAATTAATAGAGAAAGAGACCATTGCCTTTAAGACGTTGTCGATGATTAGACAACTCCTTTGAGTGGGTAAGAGTAAGCCCATGTTTTACCATCATTATTAGGAATCAATAAAATTTTGAATAGTAATAATTTTTAAAAGAATGCGTAATTAAAATATGAGATTTTTTTTTTTGAATTTAAGTATAAAATAGTTTATTGTGTGAATATATGGTTGAAAATGATTATGTAGAAAAAAAATAAAAATAATTATTGTTAAATATGGGCAAAATTTAACTTTGCATCCATTATCTATTTATTTCCCCGAGATTTTGTTAAAAATAATACTACATCCGTTCCACAGAGATATGCTTGTTTCTATTTTCACATATTTTAAAATATATTTTTTTCTTACATTTTTCTTAATATACCTCAATATTAAATAATGATTTCAATATGATTAATTTATATTTGTTGAGAACAAAATATATTAAATACGGACATATTAAAAAAATAAAAAATGTATATTTACTTTCAATAAGGAGATTGACCTATAATATGGGACAAACGAAAAAAAATAGCAATATTTGTAGATTTAAAAAACTTTTATACACTGAAACAAATTTTTGTTGGCATCAAAATTGATCAATAAGATTATCCAGATCGAGTGAGAGTCAAAGACACAAGGGTTGACTAGCAGAGATGGGAGACAAAATTTAAAAATAAAGAAGTGCAAAGACATAGAACTTTAATATGAAAAAGTAATTATATCGTTTCTAGGTTTATCGCATGTATGTGAGAGAGTTTGTAAAAGAATTCTTGAATAACGAATACATTTTGTCAAATAAATGTCTAGGTAGAATTATTTCTTATGCGATAATTCGTTTGTTGCGTGTTAACTCAAGTGCATGAAAACTTTGGCACAAGATTTTATATCAGGTTGGTCTCGATGAGCTAACTATAGTATAGTTTGTCAAATTTTATGTGTATTATCCTATTAGGACTATGCTGCATGTATCGATTTTTTTTTTTTTTTTTTTTTTTTTTTTTTTTTATTTCTTTTTTTCTTTTTTTTTTTTTTGCTAGAAACTCTACTTATTTACATTTTATACAAATTATAAATACAATTTTATTTATTAATTTTTTTTTTTTTTTTTTGAAAATCCCTTATTGACTATTCAGTAGATTTATTTTTATGTACAAATGTATTTATCCTATTCATAAATCATAAGATTTGTTTGAGCCAAGTTCCCAAATTTTATAATTTTAATTCCTAAGCATTTAAGACCTCGGACTCTCGACAACTTTCTTAGAATATGCCATTCAATTTCTTTATGTGGGGTAAATCGTGGATTTGAGGTCGGCAACGATTTGGATGGTGTCAACATTGATGGTAGAGTGAGGTGGGGGAGATAAAGATAATTTGCAACCAATTAATTAGGTAATTGTGATAAGTTAATTTAATAATTTGTGATTGATAAATAAATTGTGACTTATAAAATTTGTGATTAACGACTAAATTTATAATATGATCCACAATATGTGTATTTGTGATTGTGACGTTGTGTGATTTGTGACAATTACGTAGTCGTGATCATGAATTTTATATTATTGTGATCTTCACTTGTTAAATTAATTCACAGGTCATAAAATTTCATCAGGTGGTCTCACGAATATGATTATTTGATTTTTGAAAAAATTTCACAAGTTTCTTAAAAGCTACATTTTCAAAGAAAAAGTGTCATCTTCCATTACAGAATGTCACATGAATTATACCATTGGACTATTTAAAATACAATCAACTTTATTTTTATCCAATCAATTGTTGTCACCTAGGTGGGCAAAAACATTTGACAAAGTGACGTATTCCTTCTTAAAATTTGAGTATATCATAAAATTATGATAATTATTTATTATTCCCTCGTGAAAAAAAACTCGTGCTTTAGCAAGGGACGATGAAGTATATTGGGGTTAACTTTCTCGAGTGGGCCAAAGAGAACAGCCTCATTGTCTAACACTGTAATCCCAGCCCACTGAACACTGAACTCCAGTCACTGATATGGGAACAACATTTGACTAAACTTCGTCATTCCGCAGAACAGCATGAATTCACCAATCAGGTATTTCTCGTCTAATTAATGCATACAAATGTAATGTTTTTATTTACAATATTGGAACAATATTTTTATTTTTTTGGTAATTTAATTTTCTTGTGTTTGTGTGTTCTGTTTCTTTTGGAACTATTAGATGTAAATTTGTAGAGAGATTTATGTTCTTGTGCTTGTATTTTAGAAAATTCGTTGTAATTTTTAGGAATTTATATTCCTTATGCTTGTGTAATTTGGGTGTTTTAGAAAAAAATGTTGTAAACTTTTGGGGATTTTGTTTTTCATGCTTGTGTTTTCTGGGTGATTTAGAACAATTTGTTTGAAATTTTTGGGGATATTGTTTTTCATGCTTGTTACTTCTGAGTGTTTTGGAACAATTTTGTTGGAGATTTTTGGGATTTTATGCTCCTATGCTTTTGTTTTCTAGGTGTTCAGCAAGGTTCTAGGATTCCAGAGACTTCTCTGGGTTTTTAGTGCCTTATTATGCCCTGTTTGCTGCACATTATTTTCAAAAGAATGCATTTTTTTAGTTGATGTGATGTGAAATATGTGGTTGAAAAAGAATGAAAGGTTATTGATGTGATGGAAAATATTATTTTATTGAAGAATGTGTGGTTGAAAATGAACAGAAGAACGAGAATGAAAAAAAATGTGGCCCAAACAGGGATTTTCTGTATTTTTCTGTGAGATGGAATTAGGAAAGTAATACTTATCCTGTGTCTTTTTTTTAACTTGTAATATTTTGGGGGGTTTTGTTCGTAAAAGTGTAGGGAATCTGTCCCCCTTTTTTTTTTCATATGACTTGGAATCTGGTTGACATTATTGGATATGGGGGTGAATTTCATTTTGAGTTTCTTTAATATGTTGTATTTGAGGAATTTGACATTTATTTACTTTGATTTTATGTGGTTTAGGGTTTTTGTCCATGTTATTTATTATGTGATAGTACTATTTCTTTGCTTTAAGTATCAAAAGATGATGATCATGTAATTTTTAGACTTCACAACCGGGAAATTTGAGAAAAGAAAATACTTATTTGGAGGCAAAATGGATCCTTATCTGCTTCTGAAAAATGTATCCTTATCTTATAATAATATAAATTATGGTTTGCACGTGATTGTGAAAAATAGTTTCTGATAAGATTGGCTGGCATTGCATGGAAAATTCTCTGGAATTGAGTTATTCTCTTTGTATGGAATTAGGATATGAGGATCCAGTTTGCCTAGGTTTTTGATTATGTGAAGTTGGAAGATAATTATCTTTATTTTCATGATATGTGTGATTGTTGTCCAAATCTGAGGATTGGAACATTTAGGGTCCTTTAGTCATTACGTAATCCTGCTACTTGAACCTCAAAACTAAGGCAGGTTTGTTAAGAGGATGTCACACCATGAGATTTTTATTCTTTGGAGTATTGTAAAATGCCCCTTCACACCATATTTTATTTATTATGAGCCACTTCATTTGATTTCTCTACTTCATGCTTCCTTTGATGGTTGTTAAAACTTAAAAGTAATTACAACTGCATAGACATAAGCCGATCGACAAAATAATTAAATCAAAAAAGAAGACCCAGTAATATGGGTTGTTCCTAACACGATATTTTATCAGAAATCATGAAGCTGTACCAGTAAATTGTAATTTAAGGATTTTTTCCATTTTCCTGGGGTCTTAAAGGGCATAGAAACACGTGCAAGACACAAGTCTGTAGACTTGAACTTTGTTCTTACATGACCTAATCAATTTTAGATGCCTCGGATTCATTTAGATATTTTTAAGTTCAATAATAGATCATGTCTCCATCCATAATGTACTATTAATTAGTTAGATTGACTTTTAAGATAATGTCATATCTTGCAAATTAGTAAATTCTTTACAAAGCTCAATCAATATTGATATTAGTTAAAAAAAAAAATACTACTATTTTGCAAGTTTTATGTAAGATTACAAAATGAGAATTATTATAATAGACTAGTTAATTAATAAGTTATTTTATAGGTGAACAGAGAATAATTATAAATGAACACTGCACTTGTTACTGCCGTACAATACACTTTGGTTACAAAACTTAGCAGTAAATGTCCATAGATTGGGACTTGGCAGATAGATAGTTGTGATGGCAAATGCTATTTGCAGTTTTCATCTGGTAAAATAATCTTCAAACTTCCCATTTCATGTATATATCACAGCCACAAGTTACATATGCATACGTGATTGTATATATATAAATTTGGAAACAGTATGAAGTTACTGATGTGTATACATTTGTCCAAATGTAGCAGGCTTTCTCTTCAATTGCTGAAAATTGATGTTTAGCAGGCCCTATGATATGAGAACAAACAATTTGTCTGTTCAAATACTTGTTTTCATAAATGGTGCAGTATAGTTCTTTCCATGCTTGGATCAATCACGTCCTTGCTTGTATGGGGTATGTACTCCAATTTTATTCTATTTGTTTGTATTTTCTTTTCTGTTCAGAATATGACGATGATTTTACTTTATAAAGGACTTGGATCTTTTCTTTCTTGTTGCAATGAACATACATTGATTTTTCAAGATTGCTTTTCAAGATTGCTGTTTTTATTATCTGGACATTTTGTCTTGTGGTAATGAACAATTGAACATAGATTGAGGTTATCAATATCAGTGTTTCTATTGCATTTTGGAACTACTCACGCTTCTTAGATGGAAAAATAAGTTATTTATGTTACATCACTGAAACTATATTTATAACAGAAATATGCAATGATGTGAGTCTACTTATATTACCATTTGGTGAGAGTAGGAATTAGTCAACGAAATTTGCGTAGTTATAAATAAAACGTACAGAAATGGAATAAGGATTGGCATTAAGTACCGACACTGGAGGAGCACCCCTTGTTTTCTAAGTCATTGGCTTTTTATGTTTGCACTGATCCAATATCATTTCCTGTGTGCGAAATAATTGTCGTGCAGAAACATAATGATCTGAAAAGACATACCTATTTTGACATGATGAGTGTTGTAGTGGTCGATTGTGTATTGATGGAGTTAAACACTATAAAACTTGTGCTTAATTGATTTGTTCAAAATTAGATGTCTATTTTGAAAAGAAGTATGAAGACTGTAGTTCTGGAAGCAACTTCATAAAAAGTTTTTTTTTTCCCTAAAAGCATATGATTAAACAGAATGTGATTTTTGTTGTAATTGACCAAAATATTTTAAGGACAACCAATGAATTTACTTTCACTTCCAATCTGAACTCTGGAAAGCTTCATACAAGTTAGTGAGGTCCGCACAGCTTTCTGGAGACAATTGATTTTGCTTAACGTAAATACTGATGTCTTGTGAACACCCAATGCCAAACACATGATGGTAATACAAGAATCATTTGCTGTGTAAAAGTTCTGGGCTCCCTGAGTAGGACATAACTTGTTAAAAATTCTATGAAACAAATATATTGAGACCTTTATCTTTAAAATTTATTACTACAAAGGCTAACTTCAGTGCTAATCATTCACTCCCTTGATGGCACGAAACCAACATCCCCACCCACCCCTCTCCAAGCGCTCCAATTGATCAATCTCACTTCTGTAAGCTGTGCATGGGAATTCTTATAAAGCAATTCCATCATGTTTTATAAATTGTCATTGTTTTAAATAATTTTTGGAGTCCTGCGCCTCGAGTCCTGCTGCATGACGTTTTAATTAAATGCCTCGAAGTTTATGGCTTAAGTGTCATTTTCAGGCTTAAGTCTTGATTTACTGAGTCTTACTCCTCAAGGCAGCTAAGGTGTGCGTCCATTTGTTTGCCTTTATGGACTTTTTATGGTCTCAATTTTTTGGAATATTTTTTTTTTAGTCTTGAAAATTTTATTATTATTATTATTATTATTTTCTCTTTGTTGTGCCCTTTTTACAAGGATGTGGAAGGATAAATTGTGATTGCAAATGGGGGATGATAGGGATGGGGAGGATGGTAGAGAAATAAAATGTGTTTAAGATCCCATGTGTGGTGAGAGAACTTTAGGTTGTTTTTACTTCTAATTAATAGATTTTTATTTTGTGATTACTAGTTCACGAATTTATTATTTGCTATCTTATTGATCTATTTTGTGTGTGTGTGTGTTTTTTTTTTTTTTAATAAGTTAGACTTTTAGTTTTGTTAATTTGTTTTTTTGATGGATTCTCATATAGCTTATGCATTTTTATATTACTTTGAATTGTTTTGTTGGTTTGTGTGGACTCTTACCCCTTATTTCACAAAGATGAAATGCCTCATTACCAGATTGAACATTTTTAAATCTTGCTTATTTGTTCTAGACACTGGCGTTTGAAACCTAGATGTAAATCTTTTATTAACCTAACGGAGTAATGCGATTTTTTCTAGCCAATTCCAAATTTAATGGGAAAGGCTTAGTTTTTTGTCGTAAAAGTTTGAATGTTGTGTTTCATAAATGGGCTATCCAATAGTTTTTTGCAAGTTGAGAGACTGATGGTTTATGATGAGTTGAGGCAGAGAAACAGGTTAAGATTACTGGTAGATAGTATGGGATTAGGTTTATACTTCGCAGGAACTTTGACACGTTCGTGGATGTGTGCTCATGGATAAGGCAAGTTGATATAACGTAACTTACGCTAATTTGAAAACAATAGTTTCAAACAGTGATAATAGTATTCCCTCTAGGAAAATATGAAGTGGAATAACTTCTAGTCATTTATTTCCAAAAACATGCTACTTAAATTGATACGATATTAGTAATGAAGCGTACGTGTTTTGTGGCATTTAACTGTATCGTCTTCATGCCAGCATTTTCTGCACGTGTATAAACTTGAATTGTAACAGAGCAGAGGTCATCTTGGTTGCTGTGCTAAATCACAACCAATTATTGTGGTGGATGAACCATCAAAAGGATTGAGAATTCAAGGACAAGTGGTGAAGAAACCGAGCATTTCAGAAGATTTTTGGAGTACCAGCACGTATGATATGGACAACAGCCAAGTTCAGTCTCAGAGAAGCTTATCATCGATTAGTTTATCAAATCAGAGCCTCAATCAGTACAGTGGCACTGGAAGCACTAGCAACTGTTCTGAGTTTATAAATCATGGCAAGTTTATCTTTTTTGTTTTTTCTCATGAAACTGATGAGTAAAAGTCTCATCAGTGAACAGCTCTTCAATCATCTTGAATACTCATGTGGTGCATGATGTCCATCTAAACGAATTGTGGGACTTGGGATCATTGCATTTTTTTCACTTAGCAATTTTTGTTGCTTTCTGATGCTGTTGCGATTTTTTCATTTTTCTTGATGTAGGTTTTCTGCATTGGAACCAAACTAGGCTTCTTTGGAATGGAAGTAAAAAGTCTCAGAGCAAAGGAAAAGCTCAGGAGCCTGTTTTAAAGTATGCATTTTTTTCGTGTTTATTCATGTTTTCAATTAAACATTTAAATCGTGGAGCAAAAATAGATGGAGTTTTGCACTTATGCAGACAAAGTGTAGTGATAATTTACTTTAGTGTGCTTGCTTGATAGTTTGATCTGTGATGCATAACTAGTTACTAGTTATTATGTGTATGTTATGGGATCTTTAAGGTTAATTATACTTGTGGTTGTTAAACATTTAGCAAAATTTCATATTGGTCACTAGACTTCATTTTGTTTCAAGTTAGTCGCTAAACTTCCATTTTATTTTAAGTTTGGTCGCTTTGTCTATTTCCGGTTGTTTGACTAACAGGAAATGTGCCAGGGCAATCTAGTTATTTGCCTACTAGTTAGCAACGTTAGCTCGTAGGAAAACAGATGGGCATAGATGAATTACCAAATTGTCCCAAAAGTTGTAAGTTTAGTGACCAACTTGAAACAAAGTTTAAGTTCAGCAATCAGCTAGGAACAAATTAAAGTTTACTGACCAATATGTAGTTTTTCTCAAGTTCAATGACCACTAGAGTGTTTGACCAAATCTTTTATCCAGTTCATGTTTAACTCTGATTAATTTCAATGCTACCTCGGACCTATATCATTTTTTGGATTATTTTGTTCTTCAAGAACACGGTTCTTTACCTTTCGTCCACTAACTAGTACTTTTATTGCAGTTGGAATGCAAGTTATGAAAGCTTATTGGGCACTAGCAAGCATTTCCTTCAGCCAATTCCTCTCTCTGTTAGTCGGTTATGCTATTGCTGGCTGCTTTCTATATATTTCTCTTGTTGTCTTTGTTTTGGATAGACCCTCATGACCTTTCAATGGCAACAGGAAATGGTCGAGTTTCTTGTGGATATATGGGAGCAAGAGGGATTGTATGGTTGAGAAAGATGGTTGGTGATTCATTTTCTCTCTCATGTCCAATTTTTTCACGATATTGAGCCTGTATAAAAAGGTTCGATGTACAGTTCCTAATAGGGAAGGGTGTGAAAAGAGAGAAACTTTAGTACAAGTTGTTTATGTCTGGAATATCCTATCCATTACTTTGTTTTGCCCTCTCTTAATGTGTAGTGTTCTTTGACTGCACAATCACCAGGCTTTTAAATGAATGAACACACAAGCACTGGCGATTTTTTCAACTCTTTCTCAGCTGATGATTTCATTTTTAACTTTGTCCATTTTGTCTTGGTAATAAATTTCCCTCAAGATCATGTTTGGTGCACAGTATTACACCGGATAAGGGCAATGCTTAGCCTATTCGGGATTATTTTGATCAGGATTAATCTTCTAAAGCTATCCACTCAGGATACCTTAATCCCAATAAAAAGGCATTACAACTTGTTATTCGTACGGTATATGTGAGAAAACTTTTAGCATTCCCATAGTATGGAAAACAATATTTCTTGTCACTATTTAATTGACATGTATTGTTTATTGATGCTTGGTTTCAATTAGAAGTGGGTCTTAATTATTTAATACATGTATCAATTTGTACATAATTTGTACAGGATGTTGTGCATTTGTGTGTGCAGCATCCTGTGCATTTGTGTGTTTTTCTCATCTTTGAATCTGTGCCGTTTATTTCAAATTTTTGTAGCAATTCTGTATCAATTTTCTGTACTTATAGACTCTCCTATTAAATAATGACAGGCAATTTTAGAGATTTTTTTTTTTTCGTATATACTTACTATGATATTAATTGCCCCAACCTGCTTTGAAAAAAGGATTATTTTTTATTTTTATTTATTTATTTATTTTTTCATTCACAGGTTTCAGCTACCCCCAATTAAGGGTGCGTGTGGGTACGAAATCGAAATCAAAATCAACTAAGTCGGCTTGGGTGAATTGAAATCCAAACCATCCCAAATCAATTTGGTTTAGTTAAGTCTATTTGGGATGTGAAACTCTATTATTTAATGAGTCAAGACATTATAATGTTACGAATTAAACGGGCAACTAATATATTAAAAAATAATTACCGACTAATCTATTTTCATTAAGGCTCCGTTTGATAGCCCTTTGTTTTCCATGGAAAATGAAAACGTTTTCCTACTTTCACTTTTTTGGCTGTTTGATATGCAAAGTTTTCCATGGAAAATGTTTTCCTCCCTTTTTCTAGCTACAATCCTTTGATGCACAAAAGGTGGAAAACGTTTTTTCAC
>CAIGRO010282256.1:0-18905 GCA_903798355.1 Fraxinus baroniana | reverse complement strand
TGAGGTCTTCTCTAGTGTACAACACAATACAATATGACTTAAGAGCGGAGATGTATGATGTCAAAAACATACGGGGAAATTTAGATGGTTCTCAAATTAATATTCATCCATCTCAAAATTTAAAGGGAAAAAGAAAAAGTGTACCAATTAGTTGTTCCTAGATATTCTTTTTTGGGTGTGTGCACTATTTCATTTCAAGTTAAAATTTTGACTTTGTATTTTGTCATTGGATATGAATTATAAGGTTAGGGCCACGAAATACAAAAAAAAAAAAAAAATGTTCTATTAATATATTCCAAAGTGGATATTAAGCCCATGTTTGATATACAATAAAATTTTCATTCCTACTTATTTTTAACCACACATTTTTCAATAAAATAATAGTTTTAATCACATCAATAACTTTTCATTATTATTCAATCACACATTCTCCATCAATCTAGTATTCCAGCATACATTCTTCTAAAATAATGTGGTTTAAACACACCCTAAGTCCCTATTTGGGTTTTATTTTTGTTTTCAACTATATATTCTCTCATAAAAAAATTTATACAAACTCAAAAGTCTCGTATTTTAATCACACATTTTTCAAAAAATTATTATTTCAAAATTTATTTTTTTTCGAAATAGGGTTCAAACAACGGCTAATTATGTAGAAAAAATAGAAGATGATTCGATCTCTTTTTATGGACATGTAGAAGTAGATGCGCCAAAGCCACCTACGTATCTAGACAATAATGCCTCCAAATACAACATTGAAATTTCCAAATATCTCTCCCTCCGTCTTTCTTTCTCTCTCCACTACACACACAGGAACTGAAATTAGCATGGGGAAGCAAGACTTAGAATTCCAACTTTTGGGTACTGATGATTACACAAAGAGAAAAGGATGGAGCAAAGCCCTTTGGTTTCTTCTTGGAATTATAGTCATAGCATGTAAGAATTTTCTTAGCTTCATCTTTCCCATTCCAGTGAATTGTCTTGATATGTTTGAGGAGTTTTAAGGAGTTTTGCCAAAGATGGGTTGATGGGTTCTTCAGATTATAGGAATTGGAGAATAGAATTGTTGTGATCATTCTATGAAGGAAATCCTCTATAAATTTTTGATCAAACAAAGGAAACTTCACTTCATTTAGGACAAAAAAGAGGGATTCTGGTAGCGTGGCCATATATTTGCCTGAAAATGATTAAATTTACCAAATCTTGACTTTTAATAAATTGTTAATGTGATCAATATACTGTATAAGAACTAAATTTCTCAGTTCTGTGCTTTTTGTCTGTATTTAGATGTAGGTCATGCACTCCAAGGGGACTTGAAATTTTTGGGAGTGGGAAATGATGGCAAATATAATGAGAGAATCCGGTTTACCAATAGCGATGTCGTTGAATCACAGGAAGCTGTTGTTGCTGCTGATGATGGTCGATGCTCTGAAATAGGCATATCTGTTCTTAAGATGGGGGGACATGCTGTTGATGCCACGGTTGCAACTGCACTATGCCTCGGGGTAGTTAATCCGATGTCGAGTGGAATAGGAGGTGGAGGTTTCATGGTTGTTCTGTCTTCATCGACATCAGATGCCGAAGCGTTTGACATGAGAGAAACTGCTCCGGCCGCTGCTTCACAGGTTCATAATCTCTGTGTTTGATTTTCCTAGTAAAATTACAACTTTGATTTAGATGACAAAGGTCATAATGTTGGACTGTGTGGATTCTAATTATATTGTTCGGTTGTGCGAATCTCTTTTTGTGATTGGGGGTATGTTGGCATTCACATTTATGTATTACATCACACCCTAATTTCCTACTCTTTATAAAGGAATACGAGAGATATCATTTTCTGTAAGATAAGATAGAGAGGTGGGAGGTAGAAAACATTATATCTCGCCCTTCATTATAGTCAACACAGCAGCGAGTGCATATAGCTCTCACGTAATAGCGAAACAACTATAAATTTATGTGTTCTTTGCTCATTTTTATTTCTTTTGGTTTATTTTTGCTCTTGGAGATGGGGATTTAGGTTTAACAGATAACACATGAGAGATCAGTCATTTTGTATTCAAGTTCATCATAGAAGTTTAAACTGGAGTAGTAAAATTGCCTGAGTGTTTCGATTTATCCTTTTCACGTGTCATTTGTTTCATCCTGCAGAACATGTATGCCAATAATGCAAAGGCTAAATCTGAGGGAGCACTCTCAATGGGCGTTCCTGGTGAGATAGCTGGACTTCATGTGGCTTGGTTGAAATATGGGCGGTTGCCTTGGAAAACTTTAGTCGAACCTGCGATTAATCTTGCTAAACAAGGATTTGAGGTTGCTCCGTATTTAGGGTCATCAATTGCTAAAAAGGCAGAGATGATAATGGCTGATCCGGGCTTACGACAAGTCTACGCACCAAAGGGTAACTTGTTGAAAGCTGGCGATATATGCTACAATGTAGAACTTGGGAACAGCTTAGAGGCAGTCGCTGAACAAGGCCCTGAAGCATTCTATAACGGTAAAGTTGGTGAAAAACTTGTTGAAGACGTGAGAAAAGCAGGTGGAATTTTGACAATGGCGGATTTAAGAAATTACAGAGTGGATGTTGCAGATGCAGTTGCCGTAAATGTTATGGGATACCAGATACTAGGAATGCCGCTTCCTTCAAGTGGAACTGTTGGGATTTCTCTGGTGCGTGTTCTAGACTTCAAATGACTTGAATGCTGAATTCCCAGATAGTAGTAGTTCCTGCCCTAACTTCTTCTTTAGTCAAGCTCTTTTTTATTGCGAAAAATTCTAGTGGAAATAATTAGTACTTGGATCGTTAGAAGTTGAGTTTATTATATCCTATCGTTATATTGAGTGATGCATTGGCATACTTGAACAATGCAGCATCTTCTCAACTGACCATTTATTGTTGATGAAATGCAGATTTCGAACATTTTAGGAAGTTACAGAAGTCCTGATGCTGTGAGAGGTCCTTTAGGTCTTCATCGTCTAATTGAAGCACTAAAACACATGTTTGCTGTTCGAATGTACCTGGGTGACCCCCATTTTGAAAATGTTAGTGGAGTGGTGTCCGACATGCTTTCCCCAGATTTTGCTAAGAGCATTCGAGAAAAGATATTGGACAACACCACTTTCCCTCCCGAATATTATATGTACAGGTAGACCTCCCAAGTCTGATTGTTTCTCAACTTGAGTACTTTTGAACCACCCCGTGTAAAAGCTTAAGATGTCAGAAACTTGACACATTTATTTTTTTGAATTTTTAGTATGTGTACATCCCTTCAAGGGCACTTTTATCAAAGAGACATGGTACATGGATAAGTTTTATAAATGGGTTGTGGCAAGAATTTTGAACTTAGGTCTTTTACTCTGCTTCGATATCATGTTGAAGCAGGAGAGAGGACATCATTATTTATTTGAATCTAGTTTTCAACAATTGACGACGACACTAAAGCATTTGGTTCATCCAGGTGGAATCAGCTTAGGGATCATGGTACAAGCCACTTTGGCATTGTAGATTCCGACCGAAATGCTGTATCCATGACAACCACAGTGAATTATGCCTTTGGAGGTGGCGTTCTCTCCCCTTCCACTGGCATTGTGCTCAACAATGAAATGGATGATTTCTCGACGCCAACTGAAATATCCCCTGACAATCTCCCTCCTGCTCCAACCAACTTTATTAGACCAAACAAGCGACCCTTATCTTCCATGACTCCCATCATCATCCTCAAGGTATGGTTTTATACATAAGTACTAGTGCTTATAGATCTTTCTACAATTAAGTTCATTTTTCGGTGTCTTCAATTCTCTGAACTGCATACTATCTTGTGCACCATTCACAGGATAACCAATTGGCTGGGGTAATTGGGGGCAGTGGTGGCTTAAATATTATTCCGGCAGTGGTTCAAGTTTTCATGAACCATTTTATCTTGGGAATGGAACCTTTAGCAGCTGTTAAGAGTGCGCGAGTCTACCACAAGGTCCCTCGAATTTTGATACATTGAATTATGTTCATAAGCAATTACAAATCATATAGTCCTGACATTATTCTAGTTATGTGCAGCTTATTCCAAATGTTGTCTCATATGAGAACTGGACAGTCATTGATGGAGAACACATTGAACTTTCTGAGGAATATAAGCAATTCTTGAAAGAGAGAGGTCATCAACTGCAGAGTAAAGCTGGGGGAGCAATCTGCCAGCTTATTGTTCAAAATCTTGCAAATTCGGTGGATTTAGGGAGAAAAATGAGTAAAAATGAGGTATTTCGTGGAATACTAACTGCTGTCAGTGATCCTAGGAAAGATGGCAAGCCGGCAGCAATCTGATAAGCTCATCCCTAGAATTTATTGATTATTAATCTATATATTCCCGGGACAAAATTGCGTCACAGATATCTTGTTTGCCTAGAGTCCTCTCCTAGGTATCAAGCTAAAATGGCTTTGAATTGTTAGCTCCCAAAGACTCCAAATCTGGTGGTTTTGTGCTAATAAAATAAAAACGTGTCAAGATTCAAAGTACAGTATTCTATGCCGGTTTTGTCTCAAATATTTAGTCTTTGTACAAAATTATGATTATTTCACATATAATGATTAAGAGGACAGTATTCTAGTCTGGGTTTTTCAATGTTACTTTTAGGTTTTAAGTCCTAGTATTGTTGTAAATGTTAGGAATATTGAAATTGTGCAATCTCCTCTATGCAATGAAAGTCCAACAGAGACTGAAATTATGCAATCTCTTCCATGCAAGGAAAGTCCAGCAGAGAGTGAAATCATTACCAAGACTCTACAAATCAAGGAAATCAGTGGACAAACGCCAATGAATTGATGCGTATGAAATGATTTTTTTCCTTCTATATACATGTAAAAGTTCTACTTATAATACGAAATTATCTCTCCCTCAATAAGGAGAATTACACACAAAGACAAAAAAAATCTCTAATATCTTTCTTTGTGGTATTAGAGCCGCTGACAGCTAATGCTCAATAATTTTTGATTCATAAATAAATCATTATCATCTTCAATGGCCTCTGCATCTGTTGCTGTCACCACCATTGCCACCCTTCCTTTGCGAGCTGACAGGGAAGCACTTCCATCTCCAACCCCGAACATGAAAAGTGGCAGAAGAAAGATCTTTTATGTGGGTGGATTATTAGTAGCTTAACTGAAAAAGCTCTTGGTCTGGTTGTTGGACTCGATTCTGTCGCCAAGATATGGATAGCTCTTCGTGAGGCCTATGCCCACACATCACAAGAAAGGCAAATCATGATAATGCAGCAATTGAATTACCTTTGCAAGTCTCCCTATACGTCACTTGATAATGGAGTTTGAATATGGACAGGAATTTTATTCAAACTAATTGATGTTAATTGGCAGTGCACATTTTACATTGAAACGTATGCAGATTTATATACAACAAATACAGAATCTATTCTAGGAAAGCTACAGATATTGCTATGCTAAGAATATGTTGACAGATACAATGTTGCTTGATTCTTGAGATTTGNTGATTCCAATCTGTTCCATGATTTCCGTTGTTATCCTTGATACGCCCCCGCAAGATAGGGCTTCCATCGGCAAGTCCAATCTTGGTTCGTAGTTGCTCAGTTTTTTGCTTTGACAGTGGTTTTGTGAGGAGATCTGCAAGTTGATCGTGAGTGTTGACATGATGAACTTTCAGCGTGCCTTTTTGAACCATATCTCGAACAAAATGGAGGTCAATCTGAATGTGTTTCATCCTGGAATGTTGAACTGGATTAAAACTAAGTTGTGTTGCACCGAAGTTGTCACAGAGCAATTTTGGTGGTGAAGAGATTGGCGAGCCAAGTTCAGTAAACAGCGCAAGCAACCAAAGAGTTTCTGATGCAGCATTGGCGAGGGCTCTATACTCTGCTTCAGTGGATGAACGCGCAATAGCCTGCTGTTTTTTAGAGCTCCAAGAAATCGGATTGGGGCCAAGAAAGCTTATGTAAGCAGATGTGGAACTTCTGTCATCATAATTTCCAGCCCAGTCAGCGTCAGAATATGTAGTTATAGTGGAGCTTGGGCTTTGGCGAATATGGATGCCATGATAAATTGTGTGCTTCAAGTATCGAAGAAGCCTTCTGGTGGCTGTCCAGTGTACAGCAGTGGGCTTATGCATAAATTGGGAAAGTTTATTAACTGCAAAAGATATGTCTGGACGTGTGAGGGATAAGTATTGAAGTCCACCTATGATGCGCCTGAAATCACTGCTGTCCACGGAGGAGGTACCATCAACAAGTTTAAGAGCCGTTGTTGTAGACAATGGAGTTGACACCTCTTTGGCACCAATCATAGTTGCTTTTGAGAGGATGTCATGAATGTATTTGTGCTGTGACAGAAACAAACCAACTGTGGTAGGAACAACCTCCATGCCTAGAAAAAAATGATGTTGCCCCATATCTTTGATGGAGAAGGCAGTTCCAAGTTTAGCAATAATTGTAGCAACAAAGTTGTTGTCATTACCAGTAATGATGAGATCATCTACGTATACTAGCAGGAAGCATGAAGTTGAACCATTTTTGTAGATAAATAGAGAACAATCTGCTTTAGAGTTTTCAAAGCCAAACTCCATAATTTTGGATCTTAAGGCCGAATACCATTCTCGTGGCGCTTGTTTTAGACCATAAATAGTCTTTTTCAACCTGCAAATGTGACTGGGTTTGGACAAATCTTTGAAACTGGGGGGTTGAGTCATGTATACTTTTTCATGCAATGTCCCGTGCAAAAATGCGTTGTTGACGTCAAGTTGTCTTAAGTTCCACCCTTGCATAACAGAAATGGTCAAAACTGTTCTGATAGTTGCCGGTTTGACAACGGGATTAAAAGTTTCTTTGTAATCCAAACCAGGTCGTTGATTGAACCCTTTGGCAACAAGCCTTGCTTTGAAGCGATCAACAGCCCCATCAGCTTTTCTTTTGACCCGAAAAACCCATTTGCATCCTACTGGTTTAAAGCTGTTAGTTCATTAGACATTGCACTCCTCCATTTGGGGTCCCGGATGGCTTGGCCCACACAACTTGGTTCAAGGGTGGGTGGAATTGGGTGTTTAGTTACCGAGTGAATTTGTTTAGGCTTGTATATATTATTCAGTGACCGAGTGGTCATGGAATGGGTGCGGCTTGTGTTATTTTGGGGATTGTTTGGTACGGGTTCATGGAGGGATTCGGGATTAGGAAGCTGCATATGAGATAAGGAGTTGGGAATTGTTTGCATGAACTGAATACCTGAATCTATGTGCGGCGCAAGAGATGGAAGATTAGGGGAAATACCTGAGGGGGATGCAAAAACGGGTGCACTATCCCTTCGGACTGGTGGTGGTTGGGGCACTTGAACCACCGAGATGGGCGGCGGCAGCTTTGGAGGAGAGTGGCATGTAGGAATCTGAGATTGAGAGTCAAATGGAGATCGGGTCTCATGGAAGATAACATGTCGAGACAAGTATACCCGTTTCGATGCTATGTCCATGCACCGGTAGGCACTTTGGGTATTAGAATAACCTAAGAACACGCATGGACTTGATTTGGGCTGGAGTTTATGAGTATTGTAGGGTTGGGTCAACGGAAAACACAAGCATCCAAATTTTCTTAATTTAAGATAATTTGGGGATTGGTTAAACAAGCATGCAAAAGGAGATTTGTTTTGTAGGATTGAAGTGGGTTGACGGTTTATTAGATAGACCGCCCGTTTGGAAAGCATGAGGCCAATA
Organism: Fraxinus baroniana; assembly: GCA_903798355.1. NCBI lineage: Eukaryota > Viridiplantae > Streptophyta > Magnoliopsida > Lamiales > Oleaceae > Fraxinus > Fraxinus baroniana. The sequence continues at coordinate 11,190 of CAIGRO010282256.1, read as the reverse complement.
TGAAAGTGGTAATGTGGCATCCTGTAAAAGAGTGAGACCATTTCTACAATGTGACGGTGACGACGCTCGGCAACGCCTTTTTGTTGGGGGGTGTGGGGGCGATGGTATAGTGGCTAGTGCCGTGTAATGAAAAATAGTTTTTGAGAGCCACAAACTCGCCACCATTGTCGGAGTAAACACTTTTTATTTTGGCTTGGAACCTTGTTTCCACTAGATGTTTGAATTGAGGGAATATACTACGCACACTTGATTTTGTTGACATAGGATAGAACCATATGTATTTGGTGAAATGATCAACTAAGATCAAGTAGTAGCGTAAACCGTCAAGACCAACCACATGAGAAGGACCCCAAACATCGGTGTAGATTAAATCAAGAGGTGCATTGCTTTGAAGACTAGTAGAATGAAATGGTTGTTGATGCATTTTATTGATAGAACAAGAGGTACAAGGATTTAACACTTGACGCTCTTTCTTTATTGGAAGAGAGAAAACATTAATAAGATAATCGACAATTTTTTTGGATGGATGTCCAAGTCTCTTATGCCACCCATCAATCGACGTTCGTTCATGCACATTAGCAACCATTTTTTAAGGTGATTCCACCAATGATTTCGGGAGTGTGTACACACCATTTTCACATGCCCCTTTGAGAAGAATCGCCCCCGTAGTTTGATCCTTGACAAGAAAATAAGTGGGGTGAAATTTGATGAAAACATTATTTTGTGTGGTAAAGTGGTGAACAGAAATTAAATTTTTGCGAATGCTAGGAACACATAAGGTTTCATTCAATTTAAAGGTACGAGTTGGGGAATGAAAAACCAAAGAACCAATGTGTGAGACGCGCAAACCTGAACCGTCACCAATTACGACTTCATCGGTACCATCATATTCCGAGTGGACAGATAAGTTTGCCAAATCTCCTGTGATACTGTGAGAAGCACCAGAGTCAATTAACCATTTTGGATCCTTCGAGTGAGAGGCAGAAGCACAATTGGCTATTGGCCCATAGAAATGGACATTTGGACAATGTTTTGCAACGTGACCCAACTGGTCACATAGCTGACACTAGGGTTGAAACTTGCGTTGGCTTGTGGGCTTGCCTCCATTATTGTACTGCTTTCTATTGTCATGGGGCCCATTGTAAGATCGATTACCTTGCAGCCTGTTGGGTCCTCGATAAAAATTGTTGCTATGCGAAGAATTCGCACCAGATCGATGACCAGCTGAGCGACTGGAGTAATTTGCCGTTGCCACCAGCTGTTGTGTGGTGACTTCAAGGCGGCGTAAATATGCTTCATGGCCCACGAGCAAGTTGTGGAGCTCCTCAAATGTGAGAGACTTCTCTCGGGCTCGAATCGTCGCTACGATTTCACGGAAATCAGCCCCCAATCCATTGAGGATGTAAAGGGTAAGATCATCATCAGAAATGGGATTATCAATGAGGGCAATTTCATCAGTAAGCGAGTTGACCATATGAAGATACTCCTGAATCGATTTATTTTCCCTTTTCATCAAGGTAAGTTCTTCTTTGAGCTGCATAGCTCTAGTCCGCGATTTGCTAGCGTACATGACGTTTAATTTATGCCATGCTTCCTTAGAAGTTTTGGCACCTGAGATGAAGGGGGTGATTGTGGTAGTTGTTGAGGAAAGAATGGCACTAAGGATTAACTTGTCCTGTCTGACCCAGTGGGTTTTTTGAAGGATGGAAGCTGGGGTGTTACTGGATACGGGGCAGAGATTGGCGCCGGTGACATAATCCATGAGATTATATCCAATAAGAAGTGTCTCAAACTGTGCACGCCATTGAGGAAAGGTTGAAGGGGTAAGTTTTCCATTGATTTGGGTTGAGATGTTTAGGGAACTAGTGGGATTTCGGTTGAGGGTGGTGGGTTTGAGATGGGAGTGTGGGAGGTGGGGATCTCAGCCTCATTAGAGGGTAGCTGCTCTGATACCATAATGGAGTTTGAATATGGACATGAATTTTATTCAAACTAATTGATGTTAATTGGCAGTGCACATTTTACATTGAAACGTATGCAGATTTATATACAACAAATACAGAATCTATTCTAGGAAAGCTACAGATATTGCTATGCTAAGAATATGTTGACAGATACAATGTTGCATGATTCTTGAGATTTGATCATTTGTCACTGCCCTGATTTTCTCCTTGATTTCCTTGATTCCAATATGTTCCATGATTTCCGTTGTTATCCTTGATACTTGATGCCTATATCAAAGAGTTTAAATGTATTATTGATAGCCTTGCTGTCACGGGGGAAGTCCACTCCTAACAAGGAGAAGGTCTTCTCCCTCTTAAATAAATGTGCTCAGTATGAGCCATTTGTATCCTTAATGCTCAAACCACAACCTCCGAGTTACAATGAGCTAATTTCTCTGCTGCAAGCCTTTGAAATTCGCACTAATATTAACATACACCCCACTAGCACCTATGCCGCGTTCTTCAACTAGTAAAATAGAGCCAAGACAACTAAATGTGGTTCACATGGTAATAGCAAATTCAACCAGCAAAATAGAGCCCAAATAACTACAGATGGCTCACATGACAATAGCAAATTCAGCCATGGTAAAGGTAAGGGTCCAACACATTCTAAGCACCAGACACGTGATGATGTACCTCCTCACAAACAACAAGCATCCAAAAATCTGTGCAGTCCACTACATCAAATGTTCGTAGCCAAATTTGTAAGAAATATGTGCACGATGTTTCTATAGGTTGGTATCGCTATGATCAATTTGATGATGACACCATAGATCATGAAACCCTTGCTGGTCTACAAATTCATGATGCGATAGAGGATCAAGAATAGACAATTAACACTGGTGCTTCATCCCACATGACTTCCAATGCAGGTATGTTACATAATCTTAAGCATTATACTGACAATGATCTTGTGATGGTTTGAGATCTTTAATCTGTCAGAAAACCAGTACCCTGGTACAAATTAAAATTCAATTTTAATCTCAAGTCAAAGTCAACAATTAATTTTAATCACACATTTCATGGACCCACAACTTTTCAACCACACATTCCAACAACTTTTATCAAAATATACTAAAAAACTGATTTTAATCTACAACAAACAGGGGCTAACTAATGATTATCCTATAAATTGTGAATTTAATGGTTTGGTTTCTCTTTTCAGGAAAATGAGACAAATAGAATCCTGCTAGGAAGAATCAAAAAAGGTAACTTATATACCATCAAGACACCGTCGGAGGCTCACTTTTCTGTGTGTTTCTAGGCGATGGATGGCATCAACGACTTGGTCACCCTCAACTTGCTGTTGTTCAAGCTTTGCGTTCAAAAGGCCTTTACATGTGTGAGGAAAAAAATAATTTAGGATTTGTGAAAGTTGTCAAATAGGCAAACTTAGAAAATTACCTTTTAAACCTTGTTTTAATAATGATTTTGGACTTTTTGAGAAATTTCATTGTGATCGTTGGGGACTATTTCCCACTTTGCCCCTGTTTGAAACCCATTTTGAGGAAAAGAAAATTTTTGGAATAGTGATTGATGTGAGAATGTGTGGTGGAAAAGTGATGAATTTTTTTTTATTTGTGTGTAGTATTATTTTATTTGGAGAATGTGTGGTTGAAATGAAGAATGAGAATGAAAAAGTAATGGGTGTCAAACGGTGGCTTTATCTACTGATAGATTTTCATATTGTGCATGTCTTGTTGATGATTAATTGATTATAGTAGATATATGTTGCTTGTTCCTTTACATTAAAAATCTGAATCTTTCGGGCATTTTCGTGCCTTTGTTAATTATATTGAGAAACAATTCTCCCACCGCATAAAAATACTTCAAAGTGATTGTTAGGAATTTGAGGAGGTGATATGACGCAATACGAAGTATAGATCACACAAACAATAACAAGATTAAAAGAAAGCATCATCTCCTTCGAATGTTGTCTTCTCCTTCAATAACAATGCAACTGTTGTCTTCTCCTTCAAAATGTTCTGAAAAATGTTGTTAGATAGATGAAGATGAATTTGTGAAAGTGCCCTGCGATCCTTCCGTTGTTTCTCCCCTGTTGTCCAAGTTGTGGGCATCTTATCAAATCCCAACAAAGCATCATCCAAATCCATCTGCACCAATATAGTTCTCATCTTCACTTGCTACAAAAAAAAATCTTATACTTCGATCCAACAATGGAATATCATACTTCATGGGAGCCATCGATAACAAAAAATCTCGAACGAATCAAATCCTTGCTCTGCAGAACTGTCGAACCTTAGCTCTGATACCACTTGTTAGGAATTTGATGAGGTGATATGACGCAATATGAAGTATAGATTGCACAAACTATAACAAGATTAAAAGAAAGCTAACAATAAGATTAAATTAGTAGAGGAACGGAATACTTTATTGACAACCAATAGAGAGAAAAATTACAACTTTTGCAACTTAAGGTCTAATAAACTGAATGAAGAGTCTACTATTTATAGGAGACATGTACCCTAGAATAAACCTAAGTTATGGAACTAGGTCAAAAATTGCGTAATATTGAAAAATAATGGAAATATCTGCGGCTCGTCGTTCGAGTGATAAGCGGGTGAGAGCCTGTCGCTCGAGCAATAGCTCAGCGATAAGCGGGCGAGAGCCTGTCGCTCGAGCAATAGCTCAGTGATAGGCGGCGACGGACTCGCTGTTCCAATTTTGCTCCTCTCGCTCGAGATGGGAGTTGAGCGTCCATCCAGCACCGTCAATCTCTTTTTACTTCTTGGACCCTATTTTGACATTTTTCAAGTCCAATACTCCAAAACGCAAAACCCTAGACCCAATATGGACTGGATCTTGGTCACAAAACCCAACAGTGATGACGGAGGAGAATTTGTTACGAATGCTTTTACTATCTACTTGCAAGAGCTAGGGATTGTTTATCTATTATCCTGCTCTCATACACCTCAGTAAAATGATGTTGTTGAGTGACTCCATCAAATCATCCATGAGCTTGGATTGACGATGCCTCATCATTCTAGTATGCCTAAAAGATTTTGAATGGAAGCCTTTTCCACAATTGTCTTTTAATTAATTGCTTACTCTCTCCTGCTAATAGTAGTGAATTACCTTTTTACAAAGTCTTTGGCAAACATCCTGACTATAGTTTCTTTAGAGTTTTTGGTAGAAAATGCTATCCCTACATTTGGAATACTACTTCAAATAAATTTGATCCAAAATCGATGACGTGTGTTTTTATGGGTCATATCTAAAAACATAAGAATGTTTTTATCTACCAACTGGCAAAATATTTGTCCCTAGATATGCTATGTTTAATGAAGAAACTTTTCCTCATAAAATTTTGGTATTCTTCATCAACATAACCCTGGAACAAAAATATCACCACTTTCTCAGATTGGCTTGACCAGCCAATCACGCCATGTGATGTGCAAAATCCCACATCAAAAGATAGTTTCCAACATGTCATTGTGCTTTTTTTTCTCGATAGGCCATGACACATTGAACCATAACACCATTATTGATCATGACGTGGTTATTGATGACCATGGATCTCATATTCATATCTCTGATTCGTTGCCTGTTGAAGACATGGTTTCCATTCCCACTACAATATCTATTTTATACGATCATCCCATGATCACCAGAGGTAAATCACATACTGTCAAACCAAATCCTAAATACACAATCTTCATAGCATTGCCACCATTCCTCAGGAACCCAAGACTATCAAAACTACTTTAAAACATAAGGGATGGGTGAATTCTATGACACATGAATCGCAAGCTCTAAAAAAATGACACTTTAGAATGACGTTTTAGTTCCTAGATAACATAATTTGCATGTAATTGGCAGTAAATGTATTTACAAAACCAAGCTCAAATTTGATGGCACTCTAGAACGACTAAAAGCTAGATTAGTAGTAAAATGATATAATCAAGTAAATATGGTTGATTACCATAATACCTTGTCTCAGGTAATCAAAGAAGGTACCATACGACTCGTGCTTTCAATTGCTACTTCAAAAAATCTGGATATTCGCCAATCAGATGTTAAAAATGCATTCTTAGAGGGCTCTATCAAAGAAGTTGTTTTTATGGACCAACCCTTAGGTTTCATTGATTCAAATTCACCAAATCATGTTTGCAAGTTACAAAAAGTCTTATATGGTCTAAAACAAGTACCACGAGCATGGTTTTCTCGCTTTAGCGGGATCTTAGTTATGTATGGCTTTTTATGTAGTATTGTTGACCCTTCTCTTTTTTATTACAAAACCAAATTTGATATTCTAGTTCTCCTTTTATACGTCAATAACATGCTTCTTGTTGGGTCCAATACTGTACTTTTAAAATCTTTTGTTCTTGTGCTTCACCAATAGTTTGATATGAAGGATTTGGATTTTATTTATTACTTTTTTTAGTTTTAAATTATATGCACTACTAATGGCTTACTGTTGTCACAATCTAAATATGCCCTTGATATCATCAAGCGAGCTCAAATGGAAGGATGTAAGCCTATTAATACCCTAATGTCCCCCCAAATACAAACATTTGGACTCAATTCTATGATCCTACACATTATCGCAGTTTAGTCAAGGCCCTACAATATTTGACTTACTCGACCTGATTTATCCTTTAGTGTGATTTTTTTTCTCGCGGTTTATGCATTCGTAAGGTCATTATTAACTTGTCAAGAGAATCATCGGATATTTCCTTGGCACCATCACCTTTGGTCTTCACATGCACAAATTATGGGCTCTTAATCTCTATGGCTTCTCTAATTCTGTTTGGACAGGTTGTGAGGACACTAAACGATCAACTTCTGGCTTTTGTAACTTTCTTAGAAGTAGTATAATCTCATGATTTGCAAAAAAGCAAGCATTTGTTTCAAGTTCAACTTCAAAAGTGGAATACAATCCCCGTGTTTCATGCATGTAGCAAACATATTGAAATTGACTATCACTTCATCCAAGAAAAAGTTCAACGAGGCCAACTCAGTACTAGGCATGTACCATCCAAGTTACAAATGGCAGACATCTTTTTACAAAGCCCTTGGACAGGCTTTTGAGGGAGGGCGTTAGGAATACTGAAATTATGCAATCTTCTCTATGTAAGGAAAGTCTAGTAGAGATCGAAATTATACAATCTTCTCTAAGCAAAGAAAGTCCAGCAGAGAATGAAATTATTAACAAGACTACACAAATCAAGGAAATCATAAGACAAACTCTAATGAATTGATGCATTTGAAATGATTTATTTCCTTTTATATACATGTAAAAGCCCTATTTCTAATACAGAATTAGGGATTGCAGTATAACCCGATATTGCAGGGCCCTCCCCAAATGGAGTGGTATTTACCAGCCTAACTAGGTAAACGAAGTGGGGATGGGGCTAAGGTGCGGGTACAAGACGGGTTTGAGAAACATAATCCCCATCTTGCTACCCACCCCATTTAAAATTAATCTCAAATTATCAAATCAAATAAAAATAAAAGATATATCATTATTTTTAAAGAGAAAATGAATTTTTTTTTAATAAATTGGAAAAAGGTAATAATATTCACTAATTAAGGACATGAAAAAATAAAAAAACCAAAAAAAATGGGGCACGAGACCTTCCCCGCTCCACTCCGCCTCAATCCAGCCTCAAACTTGTCCCGTCCCACTTTAACCGGGAATGTGGATGGGGTAAGGTGACAAACATATCCAAAGAATAAGGGTGAGAATGACTAACTTGTGTCATCCCCGTACATAATTATCTCTCCCTCAATAAAGAGAATTACACATAGATTAGAATCTGTAATATCTTTCTTTAGTAAATAGGTTGGATAACCGCTACACAAAAGTGAGCATTATTAATATATTTGAGGTCTGCTTGTGATTGTATTTGATTTATTGCTATATCTGCAGCTCATTAGAAAACATCTAGATCCTTAACAACTAACATGTTGTTAATTTGAATCTACCTTTCCCTCTTCTAGTATATTTCACTTGAACACTAGATTAATCGATCTAGCTACTCGACTTAGCTTACAATCATTGATTAAAAGGTGTCATTATCATAGTTTGAGAAATTTAAGTTTATTTGCTTTGATCAAGGATGGACAAGTTCTATTTAAAAATAAAGAAAAAAGGACGGTATAGATGTTAAACCTCTGAATTGTTCTTCAACGTAACCCACTTATTGTGGTCTTGTTATATACATTGGAAAGGAATGATTTCGTAGTGTAAAACTTTAGACTCGTATTTTGAAATTCAAATTCAAGTTAAGAGGTGCTTAAATTAGAATATTGTTACCACATATACACTATTTGAAGACGAAATGCAAAGTAATGGAGATGATTAGATGATATTTGTTACATCCCTGCCTAAGTGGCAAGTCATGTGGCTATCAGTTAAGAAAAATATCAAGCAAGCACCCTCACTTTGTTAGTACGAGGTGAATGAGTCATGTCACATCTCACGTTCACTTGTCCAAGACGATGAGGTCAAGTCCCATAGTCTCGCCTATTCTCTCATTCGAAGCGTTGGAGGCACAACCCAATACTTCATCGTATTCTCCTCCAAGGCGATAATTCTAGAGCACTTGTCACATCACCTCTTCGAGGTGACTGAGAGGGACTCAACCCTTGGCCACACCAAGTGAGCCTCTTGAAACTAAGGCGGTTGAGGTTTGATCTATGATGCTTTAAGCAAGTTACAATAATTCACATCTTGAGAAAACATAACTACCATTGCAAATCCTTCAATTACCATCTGTCAAAGTTATTTAAGTAGGTTGTGACACCATATTTGAGGAACACAAAAGAATAAACATGAATTTGATTTTAAAATGCTCCGATAATCTTAGAACAAATATCTACTAATTGTTTGAAAAATATAATACATTTAAATTATATATATAGCAACTATTAAATGTAACTTATCAACAAAAATAAGATTTCGAAAAAAAAAAATTATTTTCTATCAAGAATTGTGGATGAGGATTAAATTTCTTGAAATGAAATTATATGATTTTCTTATGAATTAGAAGTATGTATTTAATTTGTTAATGGATTTTCAATTTAATCATCTACATTTCCTCTCAAAATGTGTACGCATGATTTATCTCCAAGGGAAAATTCTGCTTTCCTATTTTGTTCTGTCTTGGTATGGTATAATATCTCTAGCAACCTTTTAAACTAGAAGGCCCTACAGAACATATTCTACCTTGTGTTTATCATAGAATCGAGACTAGTAAGAGGCGAAAAATAGATTTTACAACAAGAATTGGAATTTCAAGGCTTGGATTGAAGTTGAAATGCAAGAAACAGAGTTTTTGAGTTCTTCACTTCGTTCTTTATTTTAGGTGATGTCGTTTTCATTATCTTTTGTAAAATTTGTATTTAATAATGCTAGGCTAAACACTTTTTATATATTAGATGAATGATGAAATTTATTGATTGATATTTCTAATCGAGATTTAAGTATTTTAGTTAATTCTTGTGTTCTTGATTAAATATGCATAATTATTTCATTTGTTGAATGTTTGATCACCATTAAGATAACTTGTTTCTTATTGTAATGTTGGAAGATTCACAATAGGTTAGAACATTGCATATTTGAAATATGGAAAATAGATGTTAAGAAAACATTTATGGTTTGTGCAATCTAGATTGATAATCGTGTGACTGAATGCATCTCTTTGCATATGAATTCAAACTAGATATATAGTTGTGTCATGATTGTGATTGAAAAATAATGTTAAATATTAAAGGATTATCGATTGTCATGAACAAATGAAGAACACTAACTTACATGAGTCGAGAATTGGAAATAGAGATTAATAGGTAGATTTTGAAATCCAATATATTCATCTCATTATTTGATAAAAACAATCTTTGGCATAATTCATAGCATAAAATAGGATAATTACAAACCACTCGAACTCATTTGTGTTACATTGATCAAATTTGATAGTATCCAGTATACTATAGTTGAACGTTATTTCTCGTGGGACGATACACATAACTCACTACGTATTACTTATCAACGATCCCGTAGGCTTGTGGGATTTCCTCTAACACACCACATCCTTTCCAGATAGACTTGAAGCTCTTCATACCAGGCGGGGAAAGTATTCAATGTTTTAGTAGTGGCTATGTGATTGGTGACTTAGCTGTAAGTTGTCTAAAAGTTATGGTCAAAATACATTACAAGAGGAATCGATCAACTTACCCTTTCGCGGGTGAGCTTCAAGGATCTTACTTACTAATTATTTATGCATGGATGCTAGAAAGAAGCGACTCATTCCTTCCTTTTTGAGGGAATTAGAGGTTTAAAAGGCAAACTATGTTGTAAGGACACTGCCATTTTCAACTTAATTTGTTAACGGGCAAGATATGCTTACAAAACTTTTTCTTCTTCTAGATAAAGAAAGAGGAAAATCATGAATAAATGTCTTAATATTCTGAACAAATGACTTTTTTTCTCTTGGATATTACATAACATCCAATCTTCACCCTAAGTGGACATTTCATATGTTCTTCCTAACGATAGATGCATTAATTTACTTTTAACAAGACATTTCTGCATGTGTTAGAAACTGCACGTGAGAGATTGTTTTAGTGAAAATCTTTCACGTGTTCCATGGAACTTCAAGACAAAAGAGCACATAAAATGGAAGTTGACATGATCTGGGATGATCTGAAAACTACATGGAATTTGATGGTTGACGGAGAGTGGTTAACGGTAAGTTCGAATCTTCAAGGGGTTAATAAAAGTCATACAAATGCATGCTCAGGAAACGGGGCACATGCGTTTGAAGAAAACATGTCAAAGTATAAGTTTCATGTTGGGTTCAGAAGAAGAAACCAAATGGATCAACTCGATTCAAGTAGCAAACGAGCAGCGTGGATGAAAACGGGCATAACTTTCAGCTCGGTTGTCGGATTATCTCCCATGAGTACATTTCGGAAATGAAACGAAATTATGCACTAGGAAAAAGAGGAATTAAAATTAATAACATGTGACCGTATGGCAGAAAAACGATGCGAAAAAATTTCCTTTTTCACGAATTTTAGACTAGAATATTATTTTATTTCCAATTTTACAATATTTTGTAACCTAATTACTTTTTACTAGGTTTTCTGGCCATTAGTATAAATAGGAGTTCATTGTTCAATGTATGAACAATTTGACAAATTATTATTAAAATATTCGAGA
>CAIGRO010282216.1:0-14680 GCA_903798355.1 Fraxinus baroniana | reverse complement strand
CATTGTTTGTTTTCATTGCTTAATTGTATATTGATGTAGTTATTTTAAGTATTGTTTGCTTTGAATTATAAAATTTTGAATTTGTATTTAATTGAAAATTTTTGATTTTTTAAAAAAATAATAATAAAAAATACAAACGGGGCAAGAAACGGGCCCTCCCCGGGATGCAGGGCGGGGCGGGGCGGGGGATTGGAGGGGCAGGGCAGGGCTGGGCGGGGCGAGTTGAGAGTGCCCCGTCTCGAACCCGTTCCGTTGTCATCACTAATTTGTATCCAAAAATGAAGTAGGTTTGAAATGATTGCGCCAATTTTGAAAGATTTGGATCGATTACGCAATATGTGCAAAAGTTGAGACCATCGACCACAATTTCTTAATTGTTTTTGTATTACTGTATCCGAAACTTAACAAACAAAAACGAGGCAAGTGAAGAGTTGATCAATGAGAGATTGGGTAATCAACGGCGCAGATTCATAGCTTACGAAATGTACAGTTTTCTCGTCTTCTACCCCTTTCACCTAATTTATCAATTATCAATCTCTCTAGATTAATTATTGAACTATTATTCTAGGGTTCTTCGCCACTTATAAATAATTTGATATTCTTTTGAATCAGCACATTTTAACCATATTTGAGCTCATACAGTGGAATTGAAAGTTTCTGTCGGGATTTCAGCTATTACTGGCAAATATGGGCGTGGATGAAGATTCTGAGCAAGAATTCAAATCGCAGAAGAAAAAGCCAGCTTCTGATGATGATAAAAGGTGAGAATTTTTTTTACCATTTTCTTCGTCTTTTTTTTATACAGTTATTTCAAACGCTCTGGTGAAATTGAAGCCTTGAATTTATACAGGAGAAAGAAAATTACACCTGGAAGTTTGATGAAAGCTCTGATGAGGCCTGGAAGCGGTGAAAAAACACCTAGTGATGGTGATCAGGTTTGCTATTGTTCTTAATTATGTTCATCGAGGGTGCTGGAAATGTTGATTATATTATTCTTCAGTGTAATTCAGTTATTCTGAAGTTATTATAGAATTGGCATCCATAGAAGACCGGGAAAATGAAGAAATTACAGTTTTTCCTTTGGAATCTGTAGGTTATGTATCACCGTACTATTCGAACAGTGGATGGAGTGGTCGTGGAGTCAACAAGAGCAGAATTAGGAGGTAAGTTGGACTCTATGCTTCATTCGCAAACAATGATGTTGGAAGTAATTAGTAATAACAGAAAACCATGATGTAGAAAAAAGAGGAAAAGAAAGCAAAATATGTAATAGAATGTAATTTTATCAGGGGGGGGATTTGCTTAATCGTTTTGATCTAATTGAACTAGAAAATTTTCTATAATTTTCTTTCTATATTGGATGGAAGTAATATTAAATGCTTTTGGAGTACGTAAACTTCTTGAAACCCAACGGAATTTTATTGGAATATATCAAAGAGTTATAGCCATTGAACTGTTCCCATAACCTAATGTTCATCCGTGAAATAGTACTTAGTGTCTTAATATCATGATGCAGGTGTTCTTCCCTGTAATTTTTTTTTCCTGCATTTATGTTTTTCGATTTTGTGTTATACTGTTCTTGCTATTCAATTTTAACGGCAGTAATACAATGCATCTAACTGATTTTGCATCCTTTTATGGATGCAATTCAATATATACTCGTCTGCCATCTACGTTATTTTGCTGGAAATTCATCATAAATCACTTTCTCGTGTCACAGGCAAGGGTACCCCGATAAGACAGGTTTTGGGTAAAAGTAAGATGATATTGGGATTGCTAGAAGGCTTTCCTACAATGTTCAATGGCGAAGTTGCAATGGTAACGTGGAACTTGTTTATGTAGATAAAAAGTAATGCTAGATGCTGTGTATGGGATATACTTTAGCATTGTTTAGGTTTGGTTCATTATATTGTTTAAGATGTCTAAAGCACTTTTGGGACTCCCACCACAAACATATGCACATATAATTTGAGGGATTTACTATTGGGCAAATTATAACAAACTTTATGTAATATTATGTTTGTTTGTCACTTTCTTCGAACTTTCTATACAACCATAAGTTAAATTGAATAACTAATTTGGTGACTTTTTTCTTCTTCCCCTCTTTCCACTTCTTCTGAGGTAGATTTCCCACATTATAGTGCAGTGGTAGGTGAAATAATTAAAAGCTCGTGCTTCTTCTTCCTCATTTCTTTTCTTTGATAATTTTTGACCATGTTCATGCCAATCATATATCTAGTTTCTGGTATTTATTTCAGCAAGATCAGAGAGTTATTACAAAGTTGGGAAAAGTGAGAGAAAGAAATGCTTATATGGAGCCATAAAAATTGCATAAATTACCGGTTGAGAGTTGTTTAAGTACATTCTCCCTGTATGGTTCACTTTGTTTGTTCTCTTCTTGTTGTTATCACTATGTCCTTGTTCTTTCTTTTCTCCTTCAGTTATCCTTTTTCGTAGTCTATAAATAACATAAATAGGCAGATTATGTCACAACCTCCATCCACAAGTTAACCCTGCTCTTTGAATTGGTATTGGAGTTTAGGTGATAGTTCATTCTACCTACCTTCAAAACTAATAAGCAAGAATGCTTATCAGCCATATCATGTATAATATCCATTTTAGGAAGCAAACTTTATTTTTGGATATATCAAAAAGGAAATAAGAATTTCCAGTCATGAACGATGAGATTATTATCAGTGGTTGCTTTAAATGGAAACTCATGAAACTTTATGCAATTTGGGTGATGACTGGAAGCTGGTTGCTTTACAGTTGGTGATTTTTATGTTCTTTTATTTGTGTTTGAGATGGTGATATCTTTGATTTCAGTTCAAGATGAAACCCGAGCTACATTATGGTGAGGAAAATTGTCCTGTCACAGTTGCGGATGGCTTTCCAAAGGATGACGAACTTCATTTTGAAATTGAGCTGATCGAGTTCTCTAAAGTCAAGGCAAGAATGTAGTTTTCTGCCATTGTCTTCTTATACAACGTCTAACTTCTTAAATCTGTGATAGGGATTTTATTTTACTTTTAGTTTTACAAAAGATGACATATCCTCAATGGACGTGGAATTGTGAAGTCAGTTGTTTGTACACACACACACACACACACACGAGAGCAACTTTTTTTTTTTTTTTTGATATATTCTGTAAAGAGTTTTACCTTGCTAATGTAACCCAATTTCTTTGAGGGAAAGTTGGTTTTAAGCATGGACAAATAGTTAGACTATGAAATGCTTCTTTGACTTCATTCCAGGTTGTCAAATTTTTCCTCTTAGCTTCTGATTTGGTTTTTGAGTATTTCATGCTATCTAGTCTTCGCTATCATTTTCAGTGTGATTTTGACTTTAGAGTAGTTTTATACTCATGGGTTTTCTTGGATTCGTTTCTGTAATTTTTCAGGTTATTAGTGAAGATTTAGGCGTCTTAAAGAAGGTAAATGGAATATAAACAGCTGCTTTTGTATAATTTCAATTGTTTGTTTTAACATGGAACTCTCCACAATGAATATACTGAATACTGTTAAAATATGTCTTCCGCTGTTGTCAAATCTGCTGATAGATATCCTTCAGTTGATTGCTTAAGGGAGTTTATTCAGTCTAGTACCACCCTGATGCCACTGCGGAAAGTGAATTTTATTGACTGTTTTTATCATACTATGGAGCCTGGTTAATGCCCTCATACTTTTTGGTTGAGGACTCTTTCTTGAAAACAATCCGATTCCATCTTTACCCTAAACTACGGAGTGTTTTATAAGTTACCAAGTTATTTTATAAGCCTTTACAAAGTATCTTCTCAAATTCTGAAAATATTCGAAGTACAAATAGCGCGTTGCAAATATATTGATTAACTAGACTTTGTGCTATGCAAGCATGAAGCAAAATATTATTGTCAGGAGTGTGAAGTTCAAATATCTACTATGTTTTGATTTTCACTTGTCTTAACAGGTCTCAGAAGAAGGACAGGGTTGGGAAACACCTAGAGAACCATACGAAATTAAAGCTTGGTACAAAATTCTTCTTTCTTTTCCTGTCTTTTTCCTTTTGTTTTAATTCTTTTCATACACTTGACCCCAACTCATTCTAGCCATTTGTTCTTTTCATGGTCATTATGATAAGCGTTTTCAACTGTGCATCTGCTCAATACAAATCTATGTTATGTTTGATTGCTAATAGGATTTTGGCAAAGTCGGGTGATGGAAAATTGATTGTGTCACATACTCAAGGAGAACCGTTTTTCTTTACTTTTGGAAAGTCTGAGGTCAGTACTGAATTCCTGCAGCTTCATGACATTTATCTTGGTATCTTATATTTACTGACTCTTTGGAGTAGTTATATTTCCTTGGTTCAAATTTAGAGAGAAGAATTTTTGTTTGTAAGTTAGGTACCCAATGGTCTTGAGATGGGAATCGAAACAATGTCAAGAGGAGAAAAGGCGGTAATTTATGTTACTAATAAGTATTTGACTCAGTGCCCTCTGATTCCCATAGTAGAAAATATTGAAGAAGTTCATTTTGAGGTGGAGCTGGTACATTTTGTTCAGGTAAGCAGTTCTTCTCTATTAGTGCTATAGTTGTCTCAGGACTCAGGTTGCTCTGATTTATGTGGAAAAGAAATTGTTAAAGATCTAATGAGATTACCTAGGTAGATCATTTTCAAAGAAATATTGCCTTATGTGGATAACTTCTGTAACGGTTTTTACTTTGCTAATTTTATAGCATCAAATCACATTTATGTTGTTATCTTCCTTGTCCTAAGCTTCTTGATAGGAATTTTGATGTCATTCTTCTGAAAGGCGTGACAGATGCTATACATCATTGTTGATTTATTTATTTTTTTCTTGATTGTTACTCTTTTGTTGCCCAACGAATTCTTAGTTTCTTCTTTCATTCCATTGATGCTGGACTAATTGGCACCACCATAATTGTGCAGAAAAAACAGAAATACTCTCTCTCTCTCTCTCTCTCTCTCTCTCTCTCACACACACACACACACACACACACACAAAGTGATAAAAAAATTGAAAAAAACAAGAAAGTAATTCCATTGTCAGCGATCAAATATATTTGAAACCATATGGGCCTAACATGAAAGCAATCAAATTCTGTCAAAAATTTATCCTACAGTCTAACATATAGTTTTCCTTTTTCGAGCATTTCGTTTCCTCTTCTCTCATGTTTATCATGGTGGCCTCACACACTTTTGTCTGAGTTCCTTAACTTTAGGTATCATATATAACCTTCTTGTAAATGTAAAATCGTAAAGATATTCATTCTTTCTGATTTATATGATTGCTAATATTCTGTCTTCTCTTGTTCGAGTTGTAATGTTATACATAGGTGAAATACAGTTCCATGCTTTAGTTTCTCATAGCTGCTCTACTAATGCAGGTTGTATTTGTATCTCATTTAACTTTTATGCGGGTTATCCTAAGCATACGTCTTTATGTAGATCATAATTTGTTCAGTAGACAGTAGCTGGAAAAAATAAAAATGAAAGCATGATGAAGCAAAACTGCTGAGGCCAATTGGTTAATAAGTTAATCTCAAAGCTTCTTTCTAGCAAAACCACCAAGGCCAATTGGTTGATAAGTTAATGTCAAAGCTTCTTTCTAGGAATATACTCAAGAGGACAAAATAGTTATCTCCATGCTATCTTTCCTTATTTCTCCCTAGAACCACATCGATCTCTTTGCTTTGAGTTCCTTTGAAATGTCTTATCATGGATATTCAGGTCCGGGATGTACTTGGAGATGGACGACTAATAAAACGCCGGATTCGTGATGGAAGAGGTATTTTCGAACTTTAGTTTAAACTTTACTTGAGCCTAATATTGCATTTTGTTTGACAAAAAAAAAAATTGTTATATATGCTTTCTAAATTTTGTGAGATAATTAGGTGAATTTCCTATGGATTGCCCACTTCGTGACAGTCTCCTACATGTCCATTACAAGGGGATGCTTCTCAATGCAGAAAAGACTGTCTTCTACGATACAAAAGTTGATAACAACGGTCAGCCTTTGGAGTTCAGATCAGGGGAAGGGCTTGTAAGCCAATTTTTATGCTTTAAAAGCAAATCTTAAAAAGTTTTTGTTTATTGCCATTTCTCATCCTCTGAATTGCATTCTGTTCATTTTGAAATTGTTCATTCTGTTGTTTTTGTAAAGAGGCCAAATATATATATATATATATATATATTCTGAAACCTTGATTGTTTGTTATTATGGTTTTGGCTTTATGTCACTTATCTCGATAAGTTATGGTTCTATTTTGCTATCAGGTACCGGAAGGGTTTGAAATGTGCACCCGACTGATGTTGCCTGGAGAGCTAGCTCTTGTTACATGCCCTCCTGATTATGCTTATGACAAATTTCCTAGGTTAAATTTTGTTTTATCAACACTCTTTTACTAAAAATATATATAATCACTCAAAAAATGCACGTGTTGTCCTGTCTTCATTTTTATCAATGAAAAGCATTCTAGTTTGCTATATCCTCATATTTATTTTGTTGCGACATGATCAGGCCAGATAACGTTCCTCAAGGTGCTGACATCCAGTGGGAGATTGAGCTTCTTGATTATGAGAAGCAAAAGGTGCGGAAACTCAAGAACACAATAGAAAATTGAAAAGGGATGGAAAGACCTTATTTGAAACTCGTTTGAATTTTGTGTTAGACTGTGGAATATGCATTTAAACTGTAGTGAGGCATATGTTATATATGCATGTGGCAAGACTAGATAAATTAGTTCTTTTTGTTGAATGATCAAAGTGAATGCTCTAACAAATAAAGCAAAAGGAAATGTGCTGATCTTGGACAAATATGTTGTACATTTTTATTGATAGGAGATGCATGCCCATGATTTGGATGTTTTATACACTTTAAACCTTCAGTATTATAACACTACTTCTACCGTATAAAGTGAATTGTCATTTATGAACTTGGCTATTACTGAGGGGTTCTCTACCGAATAATGGGTTTAATATATTTGTCTGGCTCCAAGTTGTTACATTTCATAGCCTGTGTGCAACTTTGAACGTCTAGATTAAAGTTATGTCAGGACAGTGTTATATACCCCCTAAATGTTGGGTATTTTCTGGCATTAAATATTAATTTTAAACTATATAATCTTTTTGTTTTTCTGGGTTTCTGCTTTGTTGCACAAACATATTTGTTGTTCATGATTTAAATCCTCGTTGCAGGATTGGACTGGTTTCAACTTTAGAGAAATAATGGAGGACGTTGAGAAGATTAAAGGCACGGTACATATGTTACACGACTATCTATAGTTTTAGTTTTCAATTATTTTTGTAACATAAATAAAGTGCCTATAATTTACTGCTTGGATTTCTATTTTGAGTGGCAGTAGGCAATGTGCTAACTTGACTTTTACATATCAGCACTAACATTTGGCAGCTTTATTATGAAAAATATCGACTATTGTTCAACTTTATGATATAAAATCTATTGATATAAGTTTGTTTTATAACTGGTGATTGCCACAAATAAATATCTTCATTCCACCCAGCATTGCCTTGGATTACTCTGCTTCAGGAAAGAATGTTTAAGAGATAAATGCAGGGTTCGGCAAATCAATTCAAAGGCTGAGTGGTTATAATGTTATAAATAATGATAGCATGCAGAAACTAATGTTGAAATTTGATATGCTCATCAAACAATTCAAGCAGAAAGTCCTTGCTGTAAAAATAGGTTTTTGAGTTTGCCCACTGCATTTAACGAATTTCTTATAAATTTGCTGGTTATTGATTGTATGCTCCCAGAAAGTATGCCATATTCAATTGAAGTTTGAAATTTTTACTTCTTGATAGAAACTGATTTCTTGGTAATTGTTCATTCTCAGGGTAACAGGCTATTCAAAGAAGGCAAATATGAACTTGCGAAGGCAAAATATGAGCATGTAAATTTCTGCTTCTTTTATGTCCAAGCATTCCTAGGCACCGTCTGTTTTATCTCCCTTTTATTTTTTCTATGGGAGTTGGACTTGATTTAGCAGCAATTATGATTAGTGAGAATCCTGAGGTGTCAAGCTTAGTATCACTTAAGCTCAATATTTTATAACCTTTGGTTGGAGGCATTTTTTATTAAAAAATGTTGTATAACATATCTGGTAATTGTTTTTCAGGTACTTCGTGAATTTAATCATGTCAATCCTCAAGATGATGAGGAGGGAAAAGAATTTTCCAATACGAGAGTAAGTATGTTATATGATATTGGGAAGTCTTCTAAGTTCTAATTAATCACTGTATAGAAAACTCTAATTCAAGGGGGTTACCAGTAAAAGACCATAGTATTCTCGATGACTTGAGGAATTAATCTGTGTGTTTAAATCTTTTCTTGTTTCCATCTTTCAATCCAAACGCTTGAAGAATTTGTTGCATCTGAATGTGGCTGCCTGCTTTCTGAAAATGGGAGAACCAAAAAAGTCAATTGAAGCATGCAATAAGGTATATCTTATGCTGTATTTTGTCTGTTGAGCTTATAGATTGCTATCATTGTGCTGTTGAAACTAGTTCTCGGTAGCCTAATTTTAAATGTTGGAATTCGGGTGCAAATTATTGCTTCTATGCACCCCTTCTGTATGCATTCATGCTTTATCCTTTTTTGATGCAAAGAACCGTGCTTTTCTTGTTTCAGAGGGATGCAGAAATAATGGTGAGTTTAGAACTAATGACAAGAAAGTCCGAACTCTTTTTGTAGTCATTACGAACATTTGAATTTACTAGGATTCTGATCTGTGATAGGTTTCCTTGCCCTTATTTTGGACTTCTTATTTTCGAATTCCATTATAATCGTCGTTGTCTCTTGTTTTTGGGTGGGGAAAGAAGAAAATTGACAGGGAAACTGTAGCTGCAAAATCATGCTATCACAGTGTCTTTGGTTCACGTTCCATAGCATTCAATAAGAGAGAGAATGAATGCACAAGCTGCTACTGCACTATTCATGCTTTAGCTATTTTCCTGTTTCAAAAAAGCTCAATCCAGGCGAAATTCCCCATGAACCTTTGCAATTTAGTTGTCCCAGACGTGACAAGTCATGCTTTTCTCTATGAAGATTGATGCGTGGTTCTATGATATTATACAGGTGTTGGATGCAAATCCTGTTCATGTAAAAGCGCTCTACCGCCGTGGAATGGCATACATGTCTGCTGGAGATTTTGAAGAAGCTAGAGAGGATTTCAATAAGGTGTTTTACAATTACCTAATTAAGTTTGAGCATGCAATAGGTTACAAATAACTAATTAAGTTTTAAGCATGTTTCTAGATGATGACCATAGATAAATCATCCGAGTCAACTGCAAAATCGGCTCTTGTTAGACTCAATAAGGAGGAGCAGGTTGGTTGAATGGAAACAAGTTTGAATTTTGCTTCAAATCTATTGAATTTAACATTTGCCTCCGGCTCATAAAACAGGAAATCCACAGAAGGGCTCGGCATCAATTTAAGGGACTGTTCGACAAGAAGCCTGGAGAGATTGCAGAGGCTGGAGTAAGCGATACAGGAGATCAAGTTCTTGACGAAACCCACGAGATTGATGATGGGGATGGTTTAGATAGTAACGGAAAAGCAGCTACTGCTCAAATTCGTTTGCAGAGTAACAAGGAGAATGTTCCTCAGGCTAATGCTCAAACTCGTATGGGTTTTTTGTCCGGTTTCTGGCCTAGTGGCAGAAGATTTTTCACAGCCCTTGGATTAGACAGATGTACCATTTTGTGAGTTGGTATCTTAGATTCTAGTCATGCGAGCCAAACAAACTTGGATTTAACTTTCGAGGAAAATCACTTGTACCAATGAAATAATGTATGCCCTTACAAAAGGGAAACACTAATCGTGAGAGCAGAAATTACTTGGTTTCTTGAATGAAAGAATTGGAAGCACTTCCCTTCTGTTTTACTTTTTTATGCTTTGAAATTTTACTTGCTTCTGTTGAGGATTTTCTGTTTTTCGATTAATTTATTTGAGAAAACAAAAATAAATAAAACAGACTGCACGGACAAATTCGCTAAGGCTGCGGGGCCTCAATTGCCATCTGGTTTTAATAATCATCTCATCTTTCATTATTTTGATCATCGTCTTCAAATATTGTATAATTATAATAGAAAATCACACCAAAAATTAAAATCAGTCTACAGAAGGAAAGAAAAGAAAAAAAGAAACACAGAAACAAATTAGAGGACACATACGATATAACTATTTAGGAGCGTCGTTCGCCGCCATATTAACCGCCGCAATCGCACGGTACTTGACGATGAAACACCCCACGGCGTGGCCAGCCACCGCCACAATGAAAATCCCGACGTTGAAGGACATGACAGAAAGCATGATCATGTAAGCAAGAGCCATACGAACAGCATAAACAGCCGCCTGAACCAACCCACCACTCAAAGGGCTCATCCTTGATTTTATAGGCACCGTCGCCAAGATTTCAACCGCCACCGCCAGCAAGAACACAAAGGCCAGAGCCAGTATGTACATGCCAAGGCGTCCGTTTGGCCACCCATCAAACAGAACCAACACATCTTTGCCCCAAAAAAAGGTCATGTGCATGGCCATATCATTCATGTTCATACTATTATCGTACATGGAATCAGGCGACATGGGCATGGTGCCATGGGCATGATCATGAGACATTTTAGGAGAGGAGAAGAGAGAATTTTGTGTGGAAATTACACAAAATTAATGATAATTTAAGAATATTTTGTGGGGCTGTCGATTATTCATATGCTTCTTGGAGAGAATATCAAAGATGCAAAATATAAAAAAAAATGATGCCATAAATTTTGGTCCTCCTTATGGAGTTTCGTCGTACTCATACACAGCTAGGAGAGACCAAGACTGGGAGATGGTGACAATTGACAAAAACTGTCAATTATCATTTTGATAAATTTGCAACTACGCTACCCAAACTATACGCGTGTTGTAGTTAGTATCATTTCATACAGAAACTGTACTTTCAATTTATCAGTCAATGGGTGTGGAAAACTCTATTAGCGCCCTCTTCACGCATCGTTGGGACCGATATGCATCAAAACAAAAGATGCGTGTTCGTTATTATCATATTATTGGAAATTGTTATAACGAGTAATACAATTTCTAAATCCCCACTTGCAGATTCTTTTACAGATTAGTGAGATGACGAAAAGAAAGTGAGTTTCAATTTTTAGTTAATTGGTAAAATTTTAATTCAATCATATCTTGTCACATCATCTGTTAACAAAGAATTTTTTAATTTGTGATGTACATATAGCATAGCCGTAATAATAAGGAAATTTGCAATAGAAATTTCAAACCTTTCAAAAATATACTATTGAGTCCCTAACCTTTTAATCTTAGCACTTCTCAAATCTTTTAGTAAAAACATTCTCTAGAAAATGCTAATCTAGTGCAGGTCAGTGGGACATAATTTCTTTAGTCACTGCAATTTTTCTTGAATGAATTGATATTATGTCTAGTACTAGTCTCTTGATATTGCCATGTGATGACCCACCTTCATGAATGCTAGCATTGGCCAACCTTGAATTCTTCATCGTCGACTCCATGATTTCTTCAATCTTATTCTCCATCACATCTCTTACAAGTTTTTCCACCGTTGATCTGTCACACGTGTCCTTCATATCAACCCCTACTTTCCATATTTCACTCACACACCTACTGTTCACTTGTTGGTCCACAATCATGGGCCAACAAATCATGGGCACACCTGAAGAAATACCCTCCAAAGTAGAGTTCCATCCACTATGGGTCAAAAACCCACCTATAGCTTGATGGGCCAGAACATCCTCTTGTGGGGCCCAACTAACTATACAGCCCATTTCCTTAGTGGCCCTTTTCAGTTCCTCTGGAATCTTGTTCGGTCCATCATGGCCCACAATCAAGTCGGGCCTAATGGCCCATAAAAATGGCTTTCCACTGTTCACAAGCCCATACCAGAATTCCAGCAATTGGTCATGAGACAACATAATTACACTGCCGAAACTAACATACAGTACTGATTTTGGGTGCTGAGAATCAAGCCATTTGATACAGGATTCATCCATCTCGATCAAACTTGATGAGTTTTTTGATGGAGCATCAATAATGATGGAGTTCAAGAGTGAGTGTAATGGACCAATTGTATAAACTGTAGGAAAAATAGACTGTAGATGAGTGATCATTGGACTTTCCAGTTCTTGAAAAGTGTTTAGTATGAGGGCAGAAGCTCGAGTCATTTTCAAGGCCTGGGTAATGTAAAACTGCAGAATCGGGCTATCGGGTTCTAGTTTGCAGATACCTGGAAGATCTCGGCGTCTTAAAACGTTTTCCAGCCTAGGAATGCAAGAAATTCGCTTGTCCATGTCTTCATTTCCTGTTAATAATTAAAATTTTAGTGAACATAATTTATCATGTAAATTTTTTAGGAGAAATTCTTTACCGCCAGGGGCCTGTTCACGGCCCCTGCCAGGTTTAGACACATGGGTGGGGCCACAAATTTTTATTTTTTAATGCATTGGGTGGGGCCAGTGCTACAGTGAGGGGACCTGTAACCCACCTAAAAATGAAACCCCACCAAAGAAGTATAAATCATTTTTTAGTAAAAGGACAATATGGCCGGGATACTGTGTCTTTGAGTCAAAATTACTTTATATTTCCAATGCACAGTGCCTTCTCTCAGCTTGTAGGGTAGATTAATGTTGACCGATTGTGCTCAATAAACCTTTCAGCAGTGTGATTATGTGTTTTTAATCATTACAAAGTAAAGTTTAGGTACACAACTTATTTGAATTTATGAACTTAGACATTAAAATTGCAGGTAACTTTCATTTAGTTTGAATATAAAATTTTATTGTTTCATTTTTGTCCTCTAACTATGAATCATGTGCAATTTTAACGTCGATTTCAATCATTTTGAAATCTAAATTCACCAATCTAAATACGTCGGGACCGAAATCTCCTTTTAATGATTTAAGGACTCTTGAACATACTATGTGAAAGGAGGTCAGCCCTAAATTTTCCCTAATTGTTGTTACCATGACATGTTTTGAGCTGACTTAGAAGGTACTGTTAAATGTAATGAAAACAAATTTTATCCACAATTGTAAAAAAAAAAAATCATTTTAATGAACAATTTGCATGAGAAACAAAATTAAACGAAGATCAACAGATTCAAAATTTCAACATTTTTCAGGAAAAAATTATATTAATTAAACACAATTAATTGACAATTCTCACTAAAACAATTTTGAGGCAATTCAATTCCCAGAAATTCATTTTATTTCCACCCAATTTTCATTCTTGCAATCAAATAGATCTAAACATACATTGAATATGGAATTTGAGTTGATGAGCTTAATCCTTGGCAATTCACACGGTGCATTGGAGAGGAGAGATTAATTGGTTCTATTTTATCATAATTTGTACCTTGAATCACCGGAATTTCTCCATTTTGGATGAGCTTCTGAAGATGAAAATAAACCCAAGTACAGGTTGCACTGTAAGTCCGGAACGTGATAACAGGTATTCCAAGATCATCGGCAACATCAACTGCAAATGACATAATCCCATCTGCTATAATACACGTCGGTTCCTGGCTAAGAGAAACAATCAGATTCCTGAATTCCGGCTTGCTCACTGAACTAGTAGAAAAGAACAAGTCAACGGTGGAGGGTCCAGCCCGCGGATGCTCCGGCTGAAGCCCGTCTGGAATGGACATGAATTGGAGTGTCGGAAAGCGGCGGCTGAAGGCGGGTTGATCGATGAGGCTGAGAAGCCGGCAGTGGTTGTGTTCAGTGTTGACGAAGGTGATGTTGAAGCTGCCGCCGTGGCAGAGAAGTTGAGCTAACACGAGCATGGGTTTGATGTGGCCTTGTGCAGGGAAAGGCAAAAGCACCACATGAGGAGCATCCATGGCGAAAATTCTTCTTTTGACAATTTTANCCGCCGTGGCAGAGAAGTTGAGCTAACACGAGCATGGGTTTGATGTGGCCTTGTGCAGGGAAAGGCAAAAGCACCACATGAGGAGCATCCATGGCGAAAATTCTTCTTTTGACAATTTTATTCTGCTTGCCAAATGCCCTGTATGGAGATGTTAATGTGGTTGGGTGGACTGATAGATATGATGATTTGATTAAGAATAGACAATTCGAATTGACATCAGAAAGATGATCCACACGTAAGGACAACAGGTGGGGTTTGGCTTCCAAATATTAAATCCCTAATTGTTTCCATTATTTAAGGTGAAAGACGCAATTTTTTTTTTTCTCTTTTTTCAAAGAAATGGGTCCAATGTGAGACAAAATTGTCAAAAAATGTGACTGATCTTTGTTACAACGGTAAGAATTGACAATATGCTTCTGTTTGGTACACATTAAAATTCTTATTCTTATTTTCAACCACACATTTCCCATCAATTTACTATCTCAAAATAATGTGACTCAAACTCACCCTATAATGAGAACAAACAGGGGGTAACTGTATTTTTCCATTTGTATCGGATGAGGTTAACAGCCTCTCACAATGGTGAACTCAAGTAAAAACGAAATTAGGTTACAAAATATTGTAAAATTGGAAAGAAAATAGAATTCTAGTCTAACAAGGAAATTCGCGTCAAAACAGATTTTCGGATCCTGACAACTTTCAGTATTTTGGTCATATCTTTATCTCTCGATATCTAATTGAGGTGATTCAAAAT
>CAIGRO010282214.1:0-10454 GCA_903798355.1 Fraxinus baroniana | reverse complement strand
TAATTAAAACAAAGGTATGTATAAAAAAAATGTTGAAGGACATTTAATTTAATTAAAACAAAGGTATGTATAAAAAGTTGGCGCGTGAACATAATCACCATTTTTATATTTTCTTTTAGTACATTAAAAGAAATTAATACCATTGTAGTTTCCTCATACGTCTCTCAAATTTGACATGTGGGTTGCGTTAAGAGTAGCGTTAGGCCGCACTTTCCATTGTGGCTTGCAGGGCTTACTTTCTCCCAAGTTACCGATGTCTTGAAAATTACACGATCGTAATTCAGTTAGATTCGAAATGTAAAATTGTTACGTTTCAAGAAAGGAAAAAGGAGGTATGCACCAATATCCATTCTGGCTTCTTGAAAAAATATACGAGTTTTAGTTATTTGAAAATCATATTCTTTGTATCACAATAGTTATATAGGGATCTTGTACCATGGTAATTAATAAGATATAAGGTTTTTTCGAGTCTCAACTTTACATGGCACGTGATTGTGCAATTGTACCATTTATTTGACTGCGATATCCTAACTTTCATAAGATTCAGGACATAATAGGGATGTCAAAATGACTCGTCGCTCGGGCTTGGCCCGAAAAAAGTTTGAACTTAACCGGCTTGTGTCTCGGCGAGATCGAGCCGAGGCTCGAGCCCGAGTTAGCCCGTAAAAAAAATTAATTTTTAAAACAGAAGAAGAAGAAGAAAAAAATTATATGCTGCTTGCAACGTGCAGGCAACTTAAACACAGAGAAGCAAAAAAAAATAAAAAAACGAGCAGGTTCGGCTCGACCCCCTAAGGCTCGAGGTCGAGCCTCAATCTTTTGGCTGGAATTTTGCTCTGCTAGA
The DNA here is from genome assembly GCA_903798355.1 of Fraxinus baroniana. Lineage (NCBI taxonomy): Eukaryota > Viridiplantae > Streptophyta > Magnoliopsida > Lamiales > Oleaceae > Fraxinus > Fraxinus baroniana. The sequence goes on along the minus strand of CAIGRO010282214.1, from coordinate 9,610 downwards.
GCCAAAAAAAAGCTCGTTCCTTTTTTTTCGATTTGAGCCCGAGCTTCGAGTTTCAACTCGGCTCGGCTCGGCTCGACTCGGCTTGTTGACACGGCTAGGGCATGATGACATTATGCTCTTTGCCGAAAATAGGATGAAAGGGTGTTTTAACTTTCGGTCTCTTGAATGACTATGGGAATTAGGTAGAATTGTTACTTTTGGTGGATTCTATCTTTCTTGTAAGCAAGTAGGATTTTACAAAATACGTATTGCCGTACTGGTAATGTCTTGGCCAATGATTTAAAAAACAATTTTTGAAATTAATGACATAGATCTTGCCACATTATTTTGTCAACACATTTTTGTAAATCACATTTGTACAAGTAGCATAATTGTTTTTACTTGGTGATTCATGAATTATTTGGCGAATGTCTCGGAAATGCATTTTGTTTCCTCTTGCTAAATATAGAGCGTGTTCGGTAGAGATTAAAATCAGATTAAAATTGAAAAATTAGCCGCTATTATTGACTTTTATTAGATTAGTGAGACCCAATAACAATTATATTTTCAATTTTAATTGGCTTTTAAGCCACACCGAACAGGCCCATAGAGTATAGGCTCTAATCATCTCTGTGGGGTTGGCACTTGGCAGTCGAGTTTTCGAACTTTTGATGCCCGACCAGGCTGTCCCATTCATGGTCCAGCAGGGGCATGGGTCCGGCTTGTAACAATTTTTAGAAATTAATAAATAATGAGATACTTCTAATCTTCATATTTTCTTGACTGTGTGAACTACATGTTATTTAGCTCCTATCCAAGGTAGGGTGTTGCTGTATTTGGAAAACTCAAAAGTACTTAATTCAAATTGATTTTTTAATTAACAAAAGTAATTATTGAAGAGAGTGAAAGATCTTTTAAATTGGATATTTCTCTGAATTGCTATCTTAACTGAACATTTTATTTGGTAGCCAAATGAATGAAATAATAACAATCACACCTAGACCCTATTTGATGGTCATTATTTGGTAAAATAAAGTTTTGAATAGTAGTTACACAAATAATTTGTGATCCCTATTTCTAACCATTATTGTAGTTACACAAATAATTTGTGATGACGGAAACATATCAAATCTTAAAATTAGGTTTTTAGTAGATCGTGATATAAATTTTTAAAATGTGTAGTTGAAATATTGTGGAACCCATGAAAAATGTGATTAATATTGATTGTTTGATTTGATTGAAATTAAAGTCAGAACACAAGCACGGCCTTAATATTTTAAAAAATTGAAGCCAAAATTAAAAATTAATTTTAACCACACATTTCATTAATTTTTATTAACTTTTTAACTATATATTTTATATATTTTTATCCATACCTGCTAAAACGTTTATCAGAATTGTTGTCAAACAATACCTTAATTGTCACGTAACATTATAGTGACACATTCCACTTTTAACTTTCTTCTCTTTCTTGAGTTGAGAAGCAAACTTAGCTTTATCAAGTTGAACATGCAACGATCAATTTGGAAAGTGATTGTGAAACTACAGCAAAGTGTTAAAATCAACTTGTCACGTAACATTATAGTGACACATTCCACTTTTAAATTTTTTCTCTTTCTTGAGTTGAGAAGCAAACTTAGCTTTATCAAGTTGAACATGCAACGATCAATTTGGAAAGTGATTGTGAAACTACAGCAAAGTGTTAAAATCAACCTGCTCATTTTAAAGATTGGGGTCAACTTGCTAGTAAAGCAATAGCTTAAGGACCAATAGAGCAATTTTTGAAATCTTTTACCAAGAGTTGATCATGTGACATCTCAATTCCTGGTATAGTACGAATGCCTGCTTTATTCCCTCGTGCACGAAAGGGGAGTTTTCAAAATATCTTATTCTATTATGTTAGGCAACTAAATAATGCTAATAAATAAGGTTTTTAAAAACTAACATATCTAACTACACTAAACGACGTCACCTCATTCTCCTCGCCACTTCCCAGTTCACTCAGGTGACAGCTGCTCAAACGTCGCCGTTTCTATACTTCCATCTTTGTGTCGGGATTCGGAACGGGTTTATCTTCCAGTTTGCGCCGTCTGGTTAATTCCTTATTACTTCTACTCCCCATTTTCTCAATCTACAATAGAATTCCCAGGAAAAAATAAAAATAAAGAAAAAAAAGAAATACTCGCCGGAAATCTGAAACAATAAACCCCGGCGATGTCTTTACCGCCAGTTGGGGGTGATCTTCCAACTTTTCCGCCATTAACGCCATCGCCGCCTCCGCTTCCGGCAGACAATGCAACCAACCCAACTCCTCTGGTGAACTCCACTAACACAACTAGTGCTCCTCCACTGGCGGTTCTACTACTGCCGCCTCCAACTTCTGGTAATTTGACTCCGGAGGCGGCTCCGCCTCCACCACCACGGCCAGACACGTCGAACAGAAATACTGCATTGATAGCTCTGGGTGTGGGGATTGGTATAGGCGGGGGGATTGTTCTTGTTTGCCTGGGTATTTTCGTCTTTTGGTACAATAGGAGAAAAAGGCGCCTTGGATTGAACGGCTTTGCTTATGCTCCTGAGCAAGGGCCAAAAGGTATGTTTTGAATTGATTAATATGGATTCCATTTTCCTCGAAAATTTTGCTTATGCTCCTGAGCAAGGGCCAAAAGGTTTTTGCATAATTAATGCCTAATTGTATATTAGAACTGAGCGTAGTGAAGAAACTAATGAAATGACTCCAATAAGTGTTGTTGACCTCCAAGTGACTAAAATGATCAATGTATAATTATTTATATCTATAGAGATTAATTCACTGCTGCCATTTGATTTTAGTTGCTGGAATATTTTGGCCTTTTTACTTTATTACTTGCAACTAGGGCCCTGTATCAGTATTGAATTAAAGATGCTGCTGAAATGAAACAAGTTGAATCCTTATATGTCGTTTTGGTTTGTACCTCTAGTCTTCCAATTTCAGCATTTTGATCAATTTGTTTGAGTTGGGTATCAATGGTGGTAGTTTTGACAATGAGGATTATGCAATAGAATCTTGAAAATTATTTTTTATGGAAGAATTCAAGAATTTTGGATAAGGTGCTTTTGGTGGTTCCAGTTACATGCAAAATTATATAGACACCGGGTCAATAATAACTATCTTCTGGGAAAAATATGCCAGTCTAGAGAAGATGATTACTATCATTAAAATCAAGGTGGTCTAAGAAATTAAGGATTTGCTATACCACAACTTAGCATTGTCTTGCATTTTCAAAAAGCATAAATACATTTTATGAACTTCTAATTGATTGAAGAAATCCAAAGGGCATAATGGTAAATTTACTGCCATCTCTTTTCTCTTGAAAAAGATATAGATGGATTTACCTCATAAGGAAAAGAGTGATTTCATGATATTCGTAATCAAAACACCCTTAATGCATCTCGATCTGATAAATAAATTGGAACCTAATATTTGTTTGTTATGTTTTTGACATTTGCTTTAGTGCGAAAAAGGGAATCTAAAAACTTATGTGTTGGATAATGTGATTAATTGAGGAGGCTGGGATTGCATTCTAATAGTTGAAACTGAAATATTGTGAGCCCACCTAGCTACTCAGTAACGGAGTTTGTCTGCAGTTCTTGAAATTATTTTTGACAACAAAAGGATTTTCTCTACAAGCGAATTGATGCTGCACCAAGATTTCACCTCTTAACTGAAAGTCTGAAAATGACACTTTCAGTGTATCAGGTGTCAAAAAATGAGGCTAGCTATCATTAGTATGATGGCAAAGGTTATATATTTGTTTTAAGATCCCTTTGCTAATTGTGGAATAATGCATGGCAGTGGTCAAATAAAGTTTTTTCTACTATATTGCAAAGTCCTTTGAGTCAAAACACTTCATTCAAGATTGTAGTGGTAATCCATCTATGAATGATCTAAAATATGAAATTCATATTTATTATTTGTTTGAAATATTTCTTTCAATCACCAAAACATTTAGTTCATTTGCTTTGTTTTTTATTGATTGCATAAGTTCAAATTCAAGCATGCATTTTTCTTTTATAGAATCTTCCGGTGGTCCACACAATCACTGGCAACAGACTGCTCCACCGCTGACTGGCCACAGGGCTGGAATGCTGCCAAAACCTAGCGTTTTGTCGCATCACCAGCTACCTTCGATGGATGGTTCTAATCCACTGTCACCGCCTTCTTTAGATAGCGGCTTGAGCAATGAGGAGCCTGCTCCACAACCAAGCACTATTACTAGTTTGGGTTTCACAAAAGCTATATTCACATATGAAGAGCTAGCACTTGCCACAAATGGTTTCTCCAGCGCCAATCTCCTTGGACAAGGTGGGTTTGGATATGTGCACAAGGGAATACTTCGTGATGGGAAAGAGGTTGCAATTAAACAGCTAAAAGCTGGTAGTGGTCAAGGGGAACGTGAATTTCAGGCGGAGGTTGAGACCATAAGTCGTGTTCATCACAAGCATCTGGTATCACTTGTTGGGTACTGCATTTCAGGGGCAGAGAGACTGCTAGTATATGAATTCGTTCCAAATAAAACTTTGGAGTTCCACTTACACGGTAAGACCCTGAAGCTTTTGACTTATTTAAACCTGCAATAGTTGACATGATATACTGCCACTTTTAGTAAAATGGACCATATATCTCTAACATCAATGCCTTTAAGCCAAAACAACAAAGGTGGTGCAAAAGCTGTTTATATTTAATAGCATCATTTTTTTGCTAAGTGTGCTATAGGTTACAATATTTGTCCATGATATTCTACCAGTTATACCGAGTTTTCAAATAAAAGCTGATTAAAAATGTTGAGGGAATTTATTGTCCCATATAAATTGGGAAGCTAATAAACTGGACTATGTAATGGAAAATTTTGTGATGACACTGATTACCAGCTTGGTTCATCTATCCTGTGGAAAAACCTTATCATATTATTAGATTTTGGATGTAAATAAACCTGGAGTTGTTCAATTATTCTGGAGCATATTCTTGAGGTGTATCCCACAGTTTTCTAAGAGGATAGATAAATGTAGAATGCAGTTTTCGATCTCTGTTTTGTTTCGAAGTCTTTCAGTAGTTAAGTAAGCTAGTAATACATGACTAAATTGATGACTATTATTATTTTTCTGCATGATTTATGCTTCAGTCTAGATGGAACTAGTATTAACAGTAACCTAAAGGATGAGATCGATCTAAACTCACTTAGAATGAGGTAACCAAAATATATTTGAGTCTGGTTGGTTTAAAGTTGGGGATGACCCTTGATAGGGTGGAGCAGAAGAACAGAATCCATGCCTACCTCAACTCAGAAGAGTTTTGTTAAGTTGCGGATGTAATATATGTTGAAGTTTTCTTCCCTGGAGTAAATCTGATGGTTGGGAAATAACAAACAGAATTTAGCGCTTCTAATTCTGTATAAATAGTTCGACTTGATTTCATTTTCATTTTATTTTTTCTGCTGTCACGTGATTTCTTAAAAGCAAAGTCTTCTGATCTCAAGTCTGAATCTTGTTTTCCCAGCATAGGCTCCCCAAATTTTGATAGGTACACCTTGGTACTCCAAGTGTCAGATGTCTATTCTTCTTTAAATGTGATCTTACTAGAGAGAACTAATGCAGGGAAGGAGAAGCCTCCTATAAAATGGGAGACTCGGATGAAAATTGCTCTAGGTTCTGCAAATGGATTGGCATATCTGCATGACACCTGTGAGTTTTTCTCCACACAGAGTTTTCTTTATTATCAGCTATATATTTTTGTTTTCTTTGTGCTCTTCTTCAATAAATTTAGTGTAGTTTCGAAATCCCTTAAATATGTTGGAAGTTTTTTATATGTGCAGGTCAACCCAAGATTATACACCGTGATATCAAGTCTCCTAACATCCTTCTTGATGATAATTTTGACGCCAAGGTATCAATATATGTGTTTTATTCTTTTTACCACTCACATATCATTCCAATAATACTATGCTATAAATACATTGCCCTTAGTTAAGTACACAAACCTTATTCCCAACCTTCACGTCTACCCAAGGCTTTTGTTGATCAGTACAAGAATTATGTAATGATCACGAATGAGAAGAACTCTTAGTTAAGTACACAAACCTTATTCCCAATCTATTGGGTTCGACTAATAAATCCATTTTCTCCCCTCCGTTTATCTGTCGTTTTACTAAAGATCCAATAAAGTTAAATTATTTGCTACAACATCAACTCATTTTAATTCTTCTTCCTCTTTTAACTTCTATTGGGATTATATCACTCCTATGTATATGCAAGACCTGGTTTAGAGGAATGCATCAAATATCAAATGCCTGGCACATTCTCATTTATTTTTGTGCGTCAATCTGGTTTAAGTCAATGCGTAAAATGTCATATGCCAAGCCTCCATTTAAGGCAGGGAAGACAAATTTCTTCCTTTTCCTCTCTGTTTTTTTTCACCTTTCTACCTCATTCACTGGGAGTTTGGAGCTCTATAAGCAAAAAATTGTTGGGTTTTGTTTGTTTTCTTGATTTAGAGAAGTGGAATATGAGAAACAAATGAATGTGACAAATTCCAATTTCGATTCGAAAGCACTATTTCCTGGTGAATAAACCACTGTTTGTGTGCTTTTTCAGGTTTTAGTTAGGTCGAATATGGTTCACTTAGGTTATTATTAATGTAATGTTTGCTTACTGATTATTATCCTTGTCTTGAATTTACTATGTTTATGATAAATCAATACTTAGCTTCCAGCATCATGTACTCAGGTAGCAGATTTTGGGCTTGCTAGGTTCTATTCTGACACTGATACTCATGTCTCTACCCGTGTAATGGGAACCTTTGGGTGAGCTTCCAGAAGATGTCTTCTTATCATTCACATATTGTAATTTCTATGTAGTTATATCCTTGAATGTTATACTAGAGCTATAATCTAAGTTTAAAATAATACATTTGAGTTTGAAGAATCCTGTGATCGGATCTTGTTATAAACGAAATTTAAACTTATCTCGACACTTGCAGTTATTTAGCTCCAGAGTATGCTCTCACTGGGAAACTGACCCATAAGTCGGATGTCTTCTCCTTTGGAGTTGTGCTTTTGGAGTTGATCACTGGACACAGACCAATTGATAAAGGTCAACCTTACCTTGATGGTAATATAGTTGATTGGGTGAGTCTATTTCATCACTACATTTTGGTTTTGTACAATTGAAAAGCGTTCCTCTTCTGTATTTGGAAACAAACCCATTATTCATTTTGTACATTCCCCAAAGAACAGACATCTGGCTTTGAATTTTCCAGGCCTACCCTGTACGCTTGTGCAGTGCATCTTATTCTTTCATATTTTTACCAAAAGAAACATATTTTCGTCGTTTGGTTGGGACACTTTGTTATTGTTCAGCGACTTCGGAAAGGTAAACTTAGTTTGTCATTTATGTAGGCTAGGCCTTTGCTTACACAAGCTCTGGATACTGGCAACTTTGATAATCTAGCTGACGCTAGGTTGCAGAAGAATTATAACTCCACTGAGATGGCTCGTTTGGTTACTTGTGCTTCTGTATGCATTCGTCATTTGGCACGACGGAGGCCACGAATGAGTCAGGTACATCTGCTCATGTTAGCTTAGCATCTCGTAAGCTTAGTTCTAAGTAACTTTTTGCTTTCGAACATGTTTGAATTATTTTTAACAATGAAAATTTATTCTAAAAAAACGACTCCTTTACCAACTCTTACATCACAATAACTTTTGTGATGCAGATAGTTCAAGCTTTAGAAGGAAAAATATCCCTGGACGACTTAAACAATGGTATTCGACCTGGAAACAACGCAATATATGATCCTCACGGGAGCTCAGATTTTGAAGCCACATATGATACCTTTCAGTACAAAGAGGACCTGAAGAAATTCAAGAAGATGGCTCTAGAAAGCGTTGAACACAAAAATTCGAGCGAATGCAGTGGACCCACCAGCGATTTTGGTCTGCGCCCCTCGTGCTCCAGCAGTGATGGTCTAAGGACAACTCAAGAGATGAGCTTCGAGCCCTGATTGTCGACATACTACTCGGAGGTAGGAACTAGAAAGTAGGGAAATGAAAGGACTTGGGTGAAAATTTTAGAATTACCCAAGATTTAGAAGATCTCAGTTAAATCTTATTACGACTTTTGATGTATCCATGGTATGTTGTTCTACAACTTGATGTTTGTGTGCTTTTAACTTGCTGGATTTTCTTCTCTCTCTCTCGTTTCTATTTACCCACCTGTAACTTGTAAGTTACCTCGAAGGATAGCTTCACGGATGTACAGAACTTGTAAAACATGTTGGAGTTTTGTTCAGTGTGGTCCTTAATTTTTATCTCATTGTACCGTCTCTATGAAAGTCTACTGATAATTGGTTGGATAGCATAGTGCATCTTAATTATTATTTCTATAAATTAAAGAAAAGATCTCACATGTTCACAATTTTTGTAAATTGTTGGAAACTGTAGAGGTTCCTTTTTTTAAAAAATCAATGTCGATAGATTTCTTTTGGATGGAGAATATTCAAAAGGCACAATGTGGGTCCAATCTACTGGTCCTGAATTCTACTATTTATTTAGGGTAAATTACAATTTTCGTCCCCAGACTTTCAAAAAAGTTGCAGATTCCGTAGCTTTGATTTTTAAGTTTCCAAAAATTAGCCGAACTATCCCTATTGATGGAATCTGTTAGATTTTATTTTTTGTTATTTAGAGCATCACGCCATAGTTATTACTAGTTGCACCACTTTTTATCACTTAAGGCCCTTATTCTTTGCTCTTTGTAGCATTTACGTTCCCAGCTTTTTCGTGGCATCTTTTGTCCTCGACTGTCTATTAAAGAACTGAAATTTGGTAAGTGCAGAGAACTATATAACCTGGAGGGGATTGTATGGTGAAGGTGCATCCGATCCGTACAAGTCCCATTGGCCAGTGGTGTTGCCCAAATCCTCCAAGTCAAAGTACACACTCGTCTCCTTACTTTGCCACTGCTGCTCCAGCCCTACATAGTAATAGATGTTATATAAATTGTTGTTCANATCCGTACAAATCCCATTGGCCAGTGGTGTTGCCCAAATCCTCCAAGTCAAAGTACACACTCGTCTCCTTACTTTGCCACCGCTGCTCCAGCCCTACATAGTAATAGATGTTATATAAATTGTTGTTCAAATATTGTTGATTGAGAGATTGAGATATAAATTGTTTTTCAAATATTGTTGATTGAGAAATTGAGTTGAAAAGTTTTGCCATTGTTTGATTGAGAAATTGAGTTGAAAGTTTTGCCTATGCGTACGCACAGGCCATTTGGACGTGCGTACGTACACTTGGAGTTGAGAAGAACTGAAGCAAAATTTTATCTATTATGCGTGCGCACGATTTTGCCTATGCGTACGCACAAGCCAAAAACTAGTCGTTAGGCTGGTTTTTTATTTTTCCGTTTTGGCACAGTTTGATCAATTTTTCCATCTTTTCATGAATAATTGGCACACATACGAAGGGGTATGATGAAATTCTATAAATAGGGATAGAATTCATGTTTTAAATACATCAATTCTCACTTTATACTTTGAGATTTTATCTCAAAACTCTCTTTAATTAAACTTAGAATTATTTTGGTCTTTTAG
>CAIGRO010282209.1:5087-20518 GCA_903798355.1 Fraxinus baroniana | reverse complement strand
TATTTGTAGCTATGTCGTCCAACAAGGAATATGTAGTATTTGCCCTTTTAGCCATTAGAGTACCTCATGCAGCTATATCTACTATGGTTCTTGTCTGTCCATTTAACCTGTTGTAGAAGATCTCAATCTACATCCAATTCTGAAAACCATGTTGAGGACATCTAAGCAAGTCCTTGAATCTCTCACAAGCTTCATAAAACGGTTCGAACTCAGATTGTATAAATTGACCAATCTCGCTTCGAAGTTGAGCTGATTTGGAAAATGGAAAGTACGTGGTGAGGAATTTATGAGGTAAAACATCCCAAGTTGTGATTGACCCATACAGTAATGACTAAAACCAAGCTTTTACCTTATTCCTCAAGGAAAAAAAATAATAGGAGAAGTTAAATTTCATCATCAGTGACTCCATTCATCTTCACCGTATCACAAATTTCCCAAATGAGAATTTGGATCTTCTGTTGTAGCTCCCCCCAAACTAATTTCTTTTTTACCATGTGTATTAGTCCTGGCTTCAATTCAAAGTTTTTTGCAGCTATAGTGAGGCGTGTGATGCCAAAATAGTTATCATTGACAATTGGCCTAACATAGTCCCGAATATCTCTTTGTTGATTATTTTCATTAGCTGCTCTAGCATCATGTTCCACCATTGCTTCACGTTCGTCTCTCTATATATCCCTTAGATGGCGAAATGTGTGTTCTGGTTTAGGATCAATAGGCAATAGATCGATGTTTCTCGCCCTTTGCATAAACAACTGAAATTAAAATTACAGATGCTATTAAAGATGGAAATGAAATAAATAAAATTAAGAATTAAAATTTTAAATTAAAATAAAAACTAATTGGTAATAATATCAATAGAATTCAAATAAATATATCCTCGGAAACGATACCAAAAACTTGTAACACGATTTATAGAACGTGAAATTAGTGCAACTGTAAGGTGTCAAGTTTTGTAATATAGTGATGAAATGAAAAAGGTTGAACCTACATGGATTGATACTTGATTTCTACCGAGTACTATAATTGTTTAGTTTTCACTTTATTTAGACGATATAAGTTGAATCAAAATTGTGATTTTAATCTAACGTAGATGGAATAAAAATGGCAAGTAAACAGAAGCAAGTTATAAAGAAGATATCAAATTATGAAAGCCTAAGGAATGATTTCATCGCACTATCGTATATTTTTCAACCTATAACGTTAATTTAATCAGATTTTCTTTTCAATTTACAGGCAAGAACCTTAGATTAATTCTATCTCCTATCTCGAGTGCCGAATAGAACCTATCTCTATAGTTTAATTCCAATATCTCTATTCCAAATTAAATGTATAGAAATTATGATGCAAGTGGTTCTTAATTCAAGTAAGCCTCAAAAATTCATACTTTCTCTCGAAATCTATGAAACCTAGGTTATGTTGTTCTTAGATTGCATCTAAATTTCCCTCTCTCGAGTACTGAAATTTGGGCATCAATTCATTTAGCTAATGGCCAATTAATTGAAAGCATCACAATAAACAACACAAATAAATTAATGGAAAATCCAAGGGAACTAAATATATGGGAATCAAAACACGTCTCAAGTCGGTTACATCAAACCCTAATCTAAAGATTTAGTTCATGACTACTAAAAACAACATATCAAATACTAAAGTGAAGAACATGGAGAAGGAAAAGATGATAAAAACTATTTTGCCGCTAGATTTTTTCTCCAATTTGTTGATGAATTGTCCACTTGATGATTGTTGTTCTTTTTCCTCTTCTCAACCTTTTTTTCCCTTCAATTAAGTCTTTTTGTTTGTGTTTATATCCTCCCAAGATGTCAACACAGATTGAGGTTGGGCCGGGCCTGGCCGAAAAATTATGAAAACAAATTTTTTTCGACACTACGTCTTCTGTCTCTTTTCACACGGCGCCCAGCTCTCTACCATTTTTATGTTTCTTGGGGACGCTGTAGCTCCACACTCTCTGGGTCAGTCTTCACCTCTTTTTTCACTTCATTTTTTTTTCTTGTTTTACCTTCTTTTCAAGTCCATGCGTGGATCCATCTCAAGCTTCAAAATACGTTATTTTCTTCTATGTATCTAACCTACAAAACAACATGAAGAAACATATCAAAACACTCAAAAGTGCTCAAGAACAAGCCAAAAACTATGTTTTAAAGGTATTAATTTAATGATTGATTTACACTCATCGTTAATCTAATAGTGCACCATATCCATTATTCACCGTTCATACCTATTCCAATATTCAACATCATGGCCATCAAAGTTATTGAACCCACACAAACACAATTCAAATCTAATGCTAGAAAATGAATAAAAACTAAAGGTAACTGAACGAAAACTCCAAAAAGGCTAAAATTCAAAATTTTTAGTTTGTTTTTCACACAAACATGCAAATCTACAATCAAACATGATGAATGCTATCCCAAACTTATATAAAACATTGTCCTCAATGTTTGTCGAATAACAAACAAAAGTAAAAAGAATACATAACAATAAGAGCAAATGCCAATAAGTCAAAGAAAAATGGGGTGGATGTAAATCTGATGAGGATGCATCATTAACCGATGGTAGTGGTAGATAGACGAGAATCTATCTCATTAACTTGGATTGCCGTGCAAGCTTGGCCTGCATGCCTTGAATATGGAGGGACTGAGCCCAAACTTCAGCCTCAATATTACCCAAACGGTCCCAAGACTCGTTAGCTCGCAATTGAATCCTATCAACTTTGCCCACATAGTTATTTAGCCTCCCATCTATGATCTCAACCTCGCATCTCATAGCTAAAAACTTCGTGTTGAAAGCAAAGTTCCTGGTGCTAAGCATGTCATCCCGAGTGTCTGAATAGTCGTACCCATGGCACCCACAGTCTGTCCAAGACTCTCTATATCTCGGCTTGAGCCAGTCATAGTAACGAACATCTATCGTAACAACTGTGTGTCGACCTCCAGTAGTGCTGGTAATGGTACCTCTGGCATCTTAGTGTCCTCTGTCCCCTAATCATGTACAGCCTGCTATTGTCTCAATCGTGTCATCTCTAGCTTCTCTCTATGCTTTGCCCGAGCTTGATCCTGAGCCTCCAGGGTAGTTAGTTTAATGAATGGACTGGGTTTCCAGGGAAGCTCCCAAGATGGGATATTAACACCGGCCTGCTTGCATATGACCTTGATGAGTCGAAGAAAATTAGAGATCGGTATCGATCTTCCCAAATACCTTGAGAGTGAATCTGATCATAGATAAAGGTCATCAAATCATTCTTCTATCCTCGTACCAAGTGATAAAGTAGACCGATCGTTGGGTCAGTAAATGTAGTTCGATGTGAGATGGGCTCGATGTTGTGGTAAATGAACAACCAAAGAATGGCTATCGATGGTGTAAGATCAATTTGATGCCACACAGAAGTCTGTAATGGCCAAGCATCTGTACGCCCAAGTAGAGCTCCCCTACTGTACTCCAATAGAAGTCATGGGAAATAGGAATAATGGCTATCTCAAAATCGGGAAAGTCCTTCGATCGGACTGGTCTCTCAGGAAGTAAGGCCCAATGGCCAATGATCTCAAAGAAACGAGTGATGGCCTCTTAATTGATAAATTATCTTAGGCATCCTTGAAATCCTCAAGTGCGTACAGTACCTGAGAGTGCTTACTACTTTCTCCTTTCTTTTATAAGTACATTTAGGTAGCATTTTACAACACAAAGAGAATTGAAAACATGTAAGTCATATGTTCGTGCAAAACCCGTAAGTGAACGGGATCGTTGACAAGTAATATGTGATGAATTAAGAGTTATTGTCCCACAGGGAATAAGTTTCGATCAGCGTATTAGCTTTTATTCAGGTTCAAAGTGAGCAAACAAAATAAAATTGTGGTTGATAATTATTCTAAAATATTATAAGAAAGCTTATAAGATTCGAGTTTTTCTTTTTATATGGAATGAATGTATTGGATTACGAATCCCCAATTATTATCTATTTCAATTCTCAATGATGTAGCTAGTATCATTCGTGCATTCTTGACAATTGATAAATCTATTATAATTAATGTTATTTTCCAAGATAAACTAAATCTATTCTAATCATGACCCGAATCTATTCCTAGTTCGAATTCGAATGAATAGAACGTATTAAAGTTAGATCATCTCAAAAATTGTACAAATGATAAATATTATTCCTAATATCTATTGCACATATGTTAATCAAGCAATGTTCTAGACATATTGTGAGCCTCCCAGAACTACAACAAGCAACTATATATTTAATTGGTGATCAAGCAATCAAATAATAAAATTATGCATGCAAGATTAATTAAGAATATTAACAAACTACTTGTCTTGAATTAAAAATAAATAATAACAGGTTTCATCTTCATCCAATACATGAAAATAATTAGCCTAGCATAATGTTATGTAAATTAGACAAAAATATTTGGAAAAATATCACTCGGAATGAAAAATAATGAATTGAAAGTGAAAAACCAATTTCTTCTTCGTTAATCTTCAAGTCGGACTTTAAATCTTTAATCTCTTGTGATAATCGCCTTTAAATTTTTTGCTAGCCTCTTTTTTTTTGGGTGAAAAATAGGATTTGATATGTTCTATCTCTTGTTCACACCGTTCACACCCTCAGAAAATAGGCTAGATTTCGTTTTTATAAGAATTTGGATAAAATCGAGAAATTGGGCCGTTCAGGCCAAGAAATGGCATGTGCGCACGCTCCATATAGTTTCTTATGCATGCGTCATTCATTGATTTTGTTCTAGGTAGATGAAATTCATGTCCATGTGTGCGCGAGAAAATTGACATGTGCGCGCGCGCAAGTTTGTCTGTGAACAGCCTTCGGTATTTTGGACATAACTTTGTCTATAGGTATCCAATCAAAGGGATAAAATTCTTCAAAGTGTGTTGAAAAGATAATTCAAAGGGATAAAATTCTTCTTGAGATAAAATTTTTCCAATTCCAAATTTTTCTATCCGAAAAAATGGTCTCGAGTTGAGGCTAAAAATCTATAGCATAACTTCTTCAGCTGGAAATTGATTTGTGAAAATACTTCCATTACATTTTACTCTTTTGACCTCCAATTGCATCCAATTGATCCTATATGATCTTTAATCATCGTTTTGTGCTCGGAATCACCTATTGGATGTACACTTTGATCCCCTAACTTTGGATTTCCTTTGTTTTTCGCACGTTTTTCATTCCTTTATTCCAAATCCACCAATTTGTATTGAGTTCATCCTAACAAGCATAATTAGCACAAAATTAAGCTATAATTCATCACTAACAAATACTCTAATTTAATAGCCTAGATAAGTGTGTAAAATACACTTATCAAACACCCTGAAACTTGAACATTTGTTTGTCTTCAAACAAAATTATAACCTAACTTAAACACACAAAAATTTTAAACACATGTATGGTTAGATAATTTGCCTTTTGTCTTAAGATTGAAATACAAGTATTAAAACTATGAATTGCTACAAAATTACAATGCTAACATTAATTTCTACTTATCCATTGCAAAATCGATGTGTTTGTGAAAATTCATGTAAAGCATCATAAATTCATAAAGTGACTCAAAACCCAACCCTCAATAGTCAAATTTGTCCATTCTTCTCTCATGAGTTTCACACCCCCAAACTTATTCTTTTAACTATTTTCCCAAGGTATGATATAAGGTTGAATTTGTAATATAATACTAATTCTCACCCTTTCTAGTTTGGTTCGATTTTGCTAATAGCAGTTCAACACGTCAACAAATGCGGATTCTCCTTATTTTTGATTACTTCAACCTCTAAAAATCAATTAAGCTAGTAATCCCTCGTTAAAAGTCCAATTCTCTCAAATGAGTGTTCGGGGCTTACTCAAGACATGAAGCAATTTTATTTTATTTTTCTCTCTTTCTCTCTCTTTTTTTTTTTTTTGCTGTGCAAACTCCTCTCTTTTAAACTTTCTAAATGACCCTTGTAACGAGCTTTTAACAGATAACTCTCAAGTCAAATGACCATAGGACATCAAGTTTTTAGAGACCCTTACAGGCTTAATCACTCGAGTCATAAAGGCTACAAAGAGAAGTTTCACAATAAGATAACACTACATATTTATTATTTTTTCTATGTTTTTTTCCTCCCTTTTTTAACGATTCGTCCAATGCCCTTTTATAGACACTCATTTTCAAAAATGGACCTCCAACTTAAAATTTCAATCTAATTTTCATCTTATTAGCCTTAGACAATCCACACAAAATTTAGCACACATGGATAGAATCCACATATATCTCAATATCTCCCTACAACAGCTCAATAACCCAAACGATCTTAGAATTGGTTTAAGGTCTACTTATTTTTATTTTTTTTACCTATTCAAATTTTGAATCAATCTATTTCTTCATGATGCAAAACAAAAATTTTGTGCGCGAAAATATCAAATTTCACATGAATAAGCAAAAATTAACCTTAACATATAATGTTTTCACAATTTATAATCTAGTATATGATTTCAAATATATACATGTAGGCAAAATTATCTAACCCACACAAGCACACAAAAACAATAAATAAGCTAAAAATAGAATTTTTATTTTTATTTTTACACTCGAACAAGCACACAAACCAATAGAAACTCAATGTTTTTCCACCCCCAAACTTATAACAGACATTGACCTCAATGTCTAAAAATATAACATCCAATATATAAAAATTAAGGCAAAGAAATGAATTATGTACTCCCTGATATATATTTGAAGGTGGTGGATGGATTGGCATGAAAATTTTAGCCCACTTGCTATGTCTTTTCCCTTGTCCAATGTATTCAAGTGTCGTTCAAAAATAAATTAAAACATGAAACAATTTTTAATAAACTCTAACACATTCTAAAGGGAAATAAATGGATGAAGATACCTTATGCTAATTAAAAGCAATAATATTTATAAGTCTATATTCTAGAAAAAAAAGTTAAATAAAAGATAATAAAATTGGGTTGCCTTCCAATAAGCGTTTGTTTATAGTCATTAGCTTGAATTTGTTGTTTTGGTTATTTATGGTGGTTTGAAAATGAAGTTTTCAGTCTTGCATTGGCTGCACTGGCAATTATTCTTCAATTCATCTTCTAGCCTCCAGATTACAAGATTTCCATTATTGTCCCATCCAACTATTCCACCTTCTTCTTTCTCATTCTTATGACTTCTCCAATGGTCTATCCTTTTGCACTCTTCAATGTCTGAAGTTGCTTAAATAGAGCATTCATGGTGAAACTTTGTTGTTTTTCTTCAACCTTTAAGATTATTTCACATTTTTCAAAATCCATTAATGCTCGTGCAGTAGATAAAAATGGTCTACCCAAAATTAACGGTGATATTGCCTTTGGATCATCCAATCCTAATTTCTTGTAGATAGACAGTGGTATCAAATTAATACTTGCTCCAGAATCAATTAAAGCATTTAAATTATTTGAATTTCCTATAGAGCAAGGTACAGTGAAACTCCTTGGATCCTTTAGTTTAGAAGGGGGCATATGCTTAATGATTGCACTGCACTCTTCTGTCATAGCTACTGTTTCATCCACCGATAGCTTCTTCTTCTTAGTCAACATCGCTTTTAAGAACTTTTTATAATTTGGAATCTGTTGAATGGCATCAGTGAAGGGAATGTTGATATGAAGTTGTCTGAGTGCTTCCAAGAACTTCTTAAATTGATTTTTCAACTTATTGTTCTGCAACCTTTAAGGGAATGGGATTGGAGATGTGTGTTTATTGACATGAACAATTGTCTTAACTAGTTGATTGTCCGACTTTTCTTCTTGTGTAACATTTATTGATTCTTGAGACTAAACTACTTGTTCGTCACCCATGGCAGGTATCTGATTCTCCTTGATCCCTTTCTTCTTGACATTGATTTTTGGCAGCTGAACTCCACTTCTCGTTGTGATGGTCTAAACTAGTTCTTCTTTAGGCTATTTTTAAAGCCTTTGAGGAAATGGAACATGCGGCACATAAGCTCAACCAAGGGAAGTAGGCTTGTATGATTGTGTATCAATAATTTTATGATTCAATGTTTCATCTGCTAATACATATTCTCTTTAATTTGTCTCTGTGTTGCTTGGTAAGGTCCTTTAAGTTTTCCCTACTAATGCAGCTGCCAACTGACCTATCAGAGTTTCTAAGTTTTTAATTGTACCCTGTTAGTTCTGAATAATTGTATGTTGGGTTTGGAAATTAGTCTCACTTTTAGTAATGAATTGATTTAATAATTCCTCCATCGATGATTTTCTGTTTTGCTGCTGATATTGTTGTTGGAATCCTGGTGGTCTTCCATGAAAATTTTCTCCTTGTCTTTGACTTTGATTGGTGGCCCACAAAAAAGTTGGATGATCTCTCCCTCTCGAATTATATGTGTTGGAGTAGGGGTTGTTTTGTTGCGTCTGAAAATTTTTGGTATAGCTAACCTCCTCAGGCTGGATTACATATGTTAAGGCTAAATGATATCTTTCTGTAGTATGATCTACCCCCACAACCTTCGCAAAGTGGTTTTGATTGGTGTACCATGCTTACATTTTGAATAATGCTATCTAATCTCCTTGTTAATGCTTCTATTTGGGTTGCTAATGATGTAGCTATGTCTATGTTGTGTATTCCTATTATTTTTCTCGACACTTCCCTATCTATTGTTTACATAGATTGATTCTCTTTAATCTCTCAAATAGGTCCAAGGCATATTTAATGGGATATCCAATATTGACCCTCCTACCGAAGCATCGGCTATGTTGCGGAATTCATGTCTCAAGCCCAAATAAAATATGCAAATCTTAGAGTCTTTAGGAATGTTCAGTTTAGGGCACTTCCTAAAGTAATCTTTAAATCTTTCCCAAGCTTCTGGATAGCTCTCAAGGTCTCCTTGCTTGAAAATATGGACTTCATTTTTGAGTTGATGGACTCGAGAAGGTGGGAAGAATTTCAAAGTGAATTTTTGCACCATGTCATTCCATGAAACAATGCTCCCAGGGATTAGTGAGTTTAGCCAATCTCGTGCACCGTCCTTTAAAGTGTGAGGGAATAAGTGCAGTCAAAAAGTGTTAGCAGACATGCTTTCGTGACTAATCATATCGTACAGCATCAAGAAGGCTTGAACATGTTCATGAGGATTTTCAGTTGATCATCTAGAGAACCTGATGTCGAGATGATTCTGAAATAAGTTGATGACGTCAAGTTTGATGTGGAAGTTAGCCTGTCCAAATGGTGAATATATAATAGGTGGTTGTACAGGAGCAGGAATGGGATTCATATAATCCCTCACTAAAGCTACTCCATCATTTGCTACTACCCACGACTGGTCTAGCTGAACTGGTTGAGGTAGTTGTAATGGATTATGAATCTAATTCGGATTTTGATTTTCTGTCATTTCCCTTGCTTCCCTCTATTCTCAACTTCTTTGTCTGAAGGTTCTTTCGATTTCGAGATCTATTGGAAGAAACTCGATCTCGTTAGAATATTGCATAATCTATAATTTCCTAAAAAGAGTAAAACAAGAGACTTAGTTCGTCCAATAAATAGCCTAAAATAAAAATAAAAATTTCAAATCTAAAATAAATAATAAACTCAAATCGAAATAAATTATTCCCTGGCAGCAGCGCCAAAAACTTGTTCGTACAAAACTCGCAAGTTCACGGGATCGTTAACAAGTAATACATGATAAGAGTTATCGCCCCATAGGGAATACATTTCAATCAAGTGTATTAGTTTTTATTCAGATTTAAAGTGAGCAAACAAAATGGAATTATGGTTGATAATTATTGTAAAATATTCTAAGAAAGCTTGTAAAAATCGAGTTTTATCTTTATATGGAATGAATGTATTGGATTATGAATCCACCTATTATTATCTATTTCAATTCTCAATTATGCATCATTCTTGCATTCCTGACAATTGATAAATCTATTGTATTAATTCTCTTTCCCAAGACAAATTAAATATATTCTAATCACCACCTGAATCTGTTCCTAGTGCGAATTCAAATGAATAGAACGCATTAAAGTTTGGATTATCTCAAAAATTACACACGTGATAAATATTATTCCTAATATCTATTGCACGTATGTTAATCAAGTAATGTTCTAGACCTATTGTGAGGTTCCCAGCACTACAACAAGCAACTTTATTAAATTGGTAATCAAGCAATCAAATAATAAAATTATGCATGCAAGATTGATCAAGAATAACAAGAATTTAACTAACTACTCGTCTTGGATTAAAAATAAATAATAACAGGTTTCATCTTCATCCAATACATGAAAATAATTAACCTAGCAAAATGTTATGTAATATTTGGAAAAAGATCACCCGGAATGAAAAATAATGAATTGAAAGTGAAAAACCTATTTCTTCTTCGTTAATCTTCAACCCGAACTTTGAATCTTTAATCTCTTGTGATAATCGCTTTTAAATCTTGTGCTAGCCTCTTTTTTTGGTGAGAAATAGGATTTAATATGTTCTATTTCTTGTTCACGCTGTTCACCCCCTCAAAAAATAGGTTAAATTTGATTTTTATAAGAATTTGGATAAAACTAGGAAATTGGGCAGTACAGGCCCAAAAATGGCCTTTGCACACGCGTCGTATAGTTCCTTGAGCGCGCTCCATTCATTGATTTTGTTCTCGATAGATGAGATTCATCCATGTGCACGCAAGAGAATTGGTCTGTGCGTGCACGTAGGTTCATCTTTGAATAAATTTCCGTATTTTGCACATAACTTTCTCTATAGGTATTCGATTGAGCTGATTCAAAATGCATTGGAAAGGTAATTCAAAGAGCTAAGATTCTATTTCAAATCAATTTTCGAATTCAAAATTTTTATATCTCAAAAATGAGTCTCAAGTTGAGGCTAAAAATCCATAGCATAACTTCTTCGGCTATAAATTGATTTGTGAGAATACTTCCATTACATTTCACTCCTCTGACCTCCAATTGCATCCAATTGTCCTAGATGATCTTCAATCATCATTTTGTGCTACGAATCAACTATTGATATACACTTTGATCCCCAAATTTTGGATTTCCTTCATTTTCGTACGTTTTTCATTCCTTTATTCCAAATTCACCCATTTTCATTGAGTTCAACCTAACAAACACAATTAACACAAAATTAAGCTATAACTCATCCAAATCACTAATAAATACTCTAATTTAATAGCCTAGATAAGTATACAAAATAACTTATCATCATATGTGAAGCATAAATGGATCCTATACTATGTAAAGATATTATATAAACAATCATATTTCTTAACTTATGTTAAAGCATACAAGCCATGTGCAGAAATTAAAGAAATCATGTAATCAACCAAAACAATATCTAAAATAATGTATGCTCAATGAAATGTGTAGGTAAATATGGGTATTATAGGACACAAATGCAACATTTAGAGAACAAACCTAAAAACAAGTCCAACAATGAAAGTTGTGCAAGTGAGATCGTGTTTGACCAAGTACTTTGGTCCCCTGAGATCGACAAGGCAAATCAAGATTTTCCCAAGTAACCTTCGGGCATATGAAAGAGGGTATATTAGCTAGCATGTACTAAAAGTTGAAGTCAAATGGACATCAACTGGGTGAGGAAATCGAGGGACGAAGTGAGGGACATGAAGTGCCGTGTGCCTAATCATGTTGTGCCTATGTGCCTTCTTATTGGTATTGGTGTGTGCAACGACATTTGGCAAGGCACCGCAACACAAAAAGAAATTGAAAATGCATATCAATAATGTCAAGATTGAAAAGAAACCAAATTCCACAAGAAAGTTCATAAAAGCATTTCATCAAACATGTTGCACGCGCTTCATTTTTCGTAGAAATTGAAATAACTTTGGTATGAATCAAACCAATTTTTTTCTCTCAACTCAATGCAACCATACAAAATCCGTCATCTCCCTAATCCACCACTCCTTAATCAAAGGTACAAATGTCGTTTCAAAATTACCAAATGAAGAGATTGAAGACAATAAGAGCAAGGGCTGGAAACCATACCTTGATATGTTGATGAAGAATAATGGGGACATGCACTTGGGAGTGATGGGATGTGGTGTGTCTCATGAATGAGG
Source organism: Fraxinus baroniana (assembly GCA_903798355.1). Lineage (NCBI taxonomy): Eukaryota > Viridiplantae > Streptophyta > Magnoliopsida > Lamiales > Oleaceae > Fraxinus > Fraxinus baroniana. The sequence goes on along the minus strand of CAIGRO010282209.1, from coordinate 8,434 downwards.
GTTAGTCGAGTGCTTGTGTGTGCCATGTGTGTGCGTGAGTGGAGTGAAAGGGTGCTTGTGTGTGTTGTGTTTTTTTGTTTTTAAAAAAACGTGTACGCTTGTCCATTACTTCTATGTGACCGCAGAGAAAAAATGGATGCAGTCACATAGAACAAAAGTTCAGGGCCAACTCAGGCCCTGAACTTGTGTATGCGACCACATTCCGTATAAACTAATAGAAATGTAGAATTTACCAGCTTCCATTCCCTTATTCCAAGTTCAACTATTCGAGACTCCCCAAGCCTCGGTTTTTGTTCCAATAAGGTCAAATGCATGTAATGAGCGTATGAAATATTCAAAAGTTTAAACACATGCTTAACTCTTGGAAAACTCGATTGTGGTCAATTGTCACCAAAAACTCGATTTTCACCCCCACATTGCAAAATGGCATTCCAACACCCCCACAACTTGTCAAAATACACTTTAAACCATTAGTTGTGCATGGATACCAAGAACATCATTCCAAAAACATTTTTTTAAACTTGAAGACACGTGTAGATTTCGAAAATCACAATTTTGATAATTTTGCCTCGAAGTGAGTGATTTTCATATCGAAACCATGAAATAACATTCCAACATCCCCAAACTCATGCAGAACACATTTAAAACCAATTTGATCCATGCCTAGACTCTTAACGATTCATAGGGACGATGAATTACCCAATATGCCTAAAAAATTTTAAAACATGAAAAACTTATAATTTAATGCATAAAGCGGAATAAATAAAAAAGAGGAATATGTTGGGTTGCTTATCAATCAGTGCTAGTTCATAGTCTATAGCTTGATTATCTTGCAGTTGATTCTCTTCGGTGTACTGTGATAGACGGTGACTTCTCTTTCAGAAAATCACCGCTCCAATAAGGTTTTAATGGCTGTCCATTCACTTTAAATGTCCCACTGCTATTGTAAGTGATTTCAATTGCTCCATATGGAAACACCTTATTGACTGTATATAGCCTGGACCATCTTAACCTCAATTTTCCAAGGAAGAGCTTGAGTCTCGAATTGTACAACAGAACTTGTTGCTCTACCACAAGCTTATGTCTTTGAATATTCATGTCGTGTCACTTTTTGGTGCTCTCCTTATAGAGTTTTGCATCCTTATATGCTTCCAGTCGAAATGCATCCATCTCATTAAATTGTAACAACCTCTTTTCACCAGCTGCCTTCAAATTAAAGTTCTAATTTTTGACTACCCAGTACGTTTGATGTTCCAACTCAACCAACAAATGACATGTTTTCCCAAAAACCAGTCAGTATGGAGACATGCCTATAGGTGTCTTGAATGCTATCATGTAAGCCCATAATTCATCATCGAGTATTTTAGACTAATCTTTCCTAGAAGAGCTCAATGTTACCTCTAGTATTGCTTTCAACTCTCGGTTAGAGATTTCAACATGGCCACTGGTTTGAGGATGATATAGAGTTGCTACACGATGTTGGACACTATATTTAGCTAGCAATGACTGAAGATTACAAAAGTGTTTTCCCCCATCACTGATTATAGCCCGAGAAGTGCCATTACGGGTGAAAATATACTACTTTAAAAACTCGATCACCATCTTAGCATCATTGGATTACTGCTTCCACCCATTTGGAGATGTAGTCGACAGAAACCAGTATGTATTAATTTGAGAATTATGTTGGGAATGGTCCCATAAAGCCAATTTTCCATACATCAAATAGTTTCACCTCAAGGATATTGTTTGGTGGCATTTCATTATGTCTCGAGATGTTACTAATACATTAACACCTATCACACCGTTTCACAAATTCAGAAGCATCCCAAAATATGGAAGGCGAATAAAACCCAGATTGCAAAATTTTTGCTGCTCTTTAGATGCCCCAAAATGACCCGCGTATACAGATGAATGGCATTGCTCCAATATTTTAAGACTTCTTCCTCGAGCATACATCTTTGAATAATCTGATATGCTCCCCGCCTATATAAAATGGGTTCTTCCCAAAAATAATACTTCAAGTCAGTGAAAAACTTCTTCCTTTGATGACTTGAATAATCCAGTGGCGTGATAGACTTGGCCAAGTAATTTATGATGTCCGCATACCAAGGTACTCTATCCATGCTAAAAAATTGTTCATCCTAGAAAAACTTCATTAATGTTAATGGAATCATTCTGCTCCCCTGGCTCCAATCGAGATAAATGTTCTACTACCATATTTGTCCCCATCTGTGTCCCTTATCTCTAGATTAAGTTCTTGTAGAAGTAACACCCAACGGATAAGTCTTAGTTTGGCATCCTTCTTCGTAAGAAAATTCTTTAAGATAGAATCATATATGTAAATGATGACCTTTGACCCCACTAGATATGACCAAAATTTATCAAACGCATAGGCCATCACTAACAATTCCTTTTTCGTAGTGGCATAGTTTAGCTGGGCGTCAGTCAATGTTTTACGTGGTAAATCAAGTGAAATATCTTATTCTTTTCCTGCTCTAAAACTGTCCCTATCGTGTAATCACTAGCATCACACATTAATTCAAATGGCAAACTCTAATTTGGTCCCATGATTACCGGTGTTGAAGTTAGCTTCTATTTTAATGTGTTGAAAGCCACCAAACATTCTTCAAAAAAGTTAAATGTGACATCCTTAACTAGTAGGCTACACATAGGCTTTGTGATCTTCGAGAAGCTGTTTAATTACTTGGAATCGTTAGAAAATAATGCAGAATATTATGAAATATTCTAGAATCGAATTAGATGAAAATGTGTGTCTGTTCATAAGAAAGAACAAGACTTTTTGATATGATTATTTCCCAATGGCTGTGTCTCTTTATAGAGATTAATTCCAAGAGGTGTGTCTTTTGATAACACAACTTTTCAACCTATGGAATATAGGGTGAATTGTTAACCATGATACTGTCTTGTGAAATGTCACAAATTTGAATATTTGATAAATTGCGTATGTTTGGAAGTTTCAATCTTGTGAATCAAGATGCTTAGCCCTCTTCAATATACTACATGCATGGAACCAATTAAGTTGTTTTATGCTTGGAAAAGCATTATTGGTCTATGTGATGACCTTGATCAAATTGTAGTTGGAGTGAAGTACATTGTATGCAATTTCAATAAATTGTGATTTGACGACTACGATTTTGAAAGTACTTAGACTTTCATGAAACGTTCGATATGGACATTATTGAATTATGAAAGTGTTGATGAACTCTAAGTTCAAGTATAACCCCAAAATGTGGGGGTTAACATTAATGTTTGCGAACTTATATGTAAAGTTCAAAACTTGTGAATAAAGCTTTATTCTTTATTAAGGAATTGTGGGGGGGGGGGGG
>CAIGRO010282205.1:0-13239 GCA_903798355.1 Fraxinus baroniana | reverse complement strand
CTATCAATTTGTGTTTACGGCTCTCTACACTTTCTATCTATTTTACTTACTTACGACGTCGTATACTTGTGATCAATGTATATTTGCATCTTTAGCAATTTATGGAACACCAAACATCTCAGGTCATCCTTCCAATCATTGTCACTGTTAAGATAAAAAGAAAAAATATATGAAAATACATTGCTATTGTAAAAATATTCAAAATTGTCATTGGAATTTTATACAGCTACAAGAACACAAATGTAAGGAGTTATTTCTGCAAGTGTTGAGAAACTAGTTGGAAATNATTGCTATTGTAAAAATATTCAAAATTGTCATTGGAATTTTATACAGCTACAAGAACACAAATGTAAGGAGTTATTTCTGGGAGTGTTGAGAAACTAGTTGGAAATGAACTAAGTGCCTCAGACACATAAGTTCATCATTGGCAGAGAAGTAAATGCATAAGGTCAAGAGCTAATATCTGTCCATCTACAGCCTCAGACAGATCAGATCATCACAGGCCTATTATGGGTAAAGGAGCAGCTATAAGAAGAAAGCCAACTCAACTTTAGCCATTTTTGTATAAGCCATAGAATCAGTAGGAAATACAACCGTTGCTTATTATCCTATATAAGCCATCTATTCATGTATTGTAAATCAGAACTCATTCAATAAAAATAGTTCATCATTTTTACACAATTCAACAGCAAGGTTAACATAGCATTACATCCAACAAATCACCAACTTGTAAATTTACAACACCTGTATTTTTGGGATTCGAAACTAATCCTAGGACATTAAATACACTATCTTCGAAGAACAAACTAAGATTTGTTCACAATAAACATGAGTATGCTACTTGAATTTTTTTGTTGTCAAGTTCAATTCAAAGATACCTATTCTAGAAAAAGATAAATAAACCAAAAGTACTCCAAGTTATATCTACTTGTGATGGCCACCAAATGAATCATGTTGGTTTACAAACAGGATTTGCAGGAAATATACGTTGAGAAAAAAGAATCACGAGTGCAAAGAATTAACTCTCAGAAGGTTTAATGGCCGCAGGATTGATGCTGAAACAGATGTGCTGCCAAAACAGAAAGCATCAGAACAATAATTGCCACATAGGTGAAGTTTCTCCTAAAATCCCAGGTTTTTACCATTCCCTCTGCCTTCACCTTTAAAGTGGAATTTGTTTCGTTGTTTACAGATCTGGAAACCAATTCACTCTGATCTGGGGGCATATCCTCTGGTGATTCGTCCCCCTGATTCACATATTCAAAAGCCAAGTTTAGAATTACATAATGAATCAAAACTGTATTAAAATTGAAAGGCTACAATGTTCTTTCCATCAGTCAAATGCTTCAGATAGAATTAATTTTTTTCCAATAGCACTGAAGAAAACAATATTTGGCTCCAGAGGTAGAAAATATAATTGATTCAAGTCAAATGTATCACACTACAAATGAAAGAGTGTGAATAATTGATAAAGAACAACTGATCAATGAATTATCAAATTAAAACATTATCAGTGAGTCACCTTGATACAAAGACTGAAGCTATTGCTGGACATGTAGAAGTGGAAAATATTTTATTTCTCAGTTGCACATGGGAGAGGACAGAAAACTAATTAGTCAAATTAAGAAACTCCTAACACTACCAATTTTTCAGTTGGGTATTACCACTGTAAGTAGGACAAAAAATCGTTAAAGTAGTTGTTCCCACATTTTGTTGGAACTGTCCAATAAAATTGAAAATTGACTCCCCCACGGGGAGGCTAGTCTGCAAATAGTATTCAGTAGATGCAGTTCATTCTAGATAAGTGTGTATTCTTTACTTGTTATTTCATAATATTTGCCACTATAAAACAAGGATTTGTACCATCATCTCTTCAGTCTTAAAATTTCCAGAACAATAGAGAGATTTAGGGGAATTCCAAGAGGTAAACCTGCCTGGAAACTTGTTGACGAGAATGGTGTGGCTACTCTGCTGAAAATTTTGTCAAAACAGGATCAGATGAATCAAGCTTGGATGACGGGAATTCTTTATCACTACTGCTATTGCCTCTCTGAACTACAGATGCAACCTTCTTTGCATCGTGGAACTTCTCCCTCAACAATTTGTTTTCCGTTGTCAAAGAGTACAACTGCACCAAATAACCCAATCCATAAGAATAAAAGCATAGAATTTGGTTCACTTGCAGGCAGTACATGACGAGACTCTGGAAGCACCAATAATTGAAAAGAAAGTAGACAAAAATAAAGCACCTGTTTCTGTATTCGCTCCCTTTCGATTGTGAGTTGCATAACCAAATCCATAATAAGCTCGGTTTTGATATTAATGTCTTCTGTACTTGATTTATTTTCAATAGTTGCTTGGTTCATAGATTTCTCCAAGAATTCCATTCTGGCTATCAGAAAATCTAGTTTTTTGTTAAGTTCTGAATTTGTGTTGGACAATATAACACATCGGTCATCAGCACTCTCAGTCTTACTTTCAGCATTCGCAACTTTTTGATTCAGTTCATCAATCAATGTTTCCATGTCCCAAATTGCAGAATATAGCATGTTCTGCTGCTCTCGACTTGCTTCAGAGTAAGCCTTTGCATGCTGCAATTGGATATCTAATTCCCTTACCTGCTTCTCGAGTATGCTCACCTTTTTTGTATTGCTAGCATTACGACCTTTAAGAAAATCAATTTCTTCTGTCAGTTCCAAGTTTGTCTCTGTTAAATGCGTAACTTCGGTCTCCGCACTTTCAGCCCTACTCCCAGTGTCATTTATATTTTCCTTTAGGGACTGGATTTCACCCTCCATTTCTTTTAATTTCTGTTGACTCGTTTCACTAGATGCATTTGCCACCTTGAGCTGAGACTCAGTTTCGTTCAGCTTTTCCACTAGCATTTTGACTTGTTCTCTTAAATGAGTCACTTCAGAATTATCGGTGATAAGATATGAAATGCTGCTGTTGAGTTTTCCTATTGCAAATTCTTTGTTGTTCAATTGATTTATGCAATCTTGGAGTTTCGATTTCATTTCTTCTTCTCTCTTGGTTGAACCATTCAGATCGAACTGAACAATCTGAAGCTTGCCCACCATTTCTTTTGAAATTCCCATCAGCACCTCTGCTGTATTATCTGCCTCTAAGAACCTGCTCCAAGCTCCTTCTGCTGCCTCTTCCAGGTAGACAGCAACTTGTTCTGTTAACCGTATCTTCAATTTAAGATCTTCCTCATTTTGTTTCAGTTCTGTTAATTTTTTCTCAAGTTCCAGCTCTCTCGCAAGAGATTTTTCCAGCATTCTTAAAACACGCCTGTGTTCAATTGTCTGTATTTGTAGCTGGAACTCTGTGCTTTCTAAATGAAATTCTTCTTTAAAACTTCCAGCCAAGTCATATTTCCCTGTCAAAAAGCACGTGTTATTTTAGAATGATAAACAGTATATACTCTTGGTGTGTATTTGATACGCAGCACTGCAGAGAACTCTATACTGAACAAGATTTCCGCATATTTTTCTTCATTGAGATTGTTTAGTACTATTGAATCCGCCCTATCAAACATGCAAAAGAAAAACTAGACTGGTTTACTAGCGTGACAATATGAAATATCTTACTTTCATTTTGCTTTAAAGAAAATGAGGTCGTCTGCAACTTGGCTAATTGGATCTTCATCTCCATGACTTGCTCTTGTGACTGTTTTAGTGATTCTTCAGAATCACATAATTTACTTTCCAGCCCAGTAAGCAATTCTGTTGGTTGTCCAAAAGAAGATATCTCATGAAGGGCATTGACAATAGTATCTTGAAGACCACCCAGTAGATTGTCTAGTTCTCTAACTTTAGAACATAAAAAAGCACACAACATATCAAGTGCTAAAGCCTTTTTAATCGGTTCTGCAGATATGTTATCATCCTCAACAGAAATTGATCCAATATCATTTTCCCCTAGTAAAACGCGAAGATTTTCCATATTTGTTAACTTTTCAGAAGAGTAGGCTAAGGTCATATATACTTCATATGAAACTTTCGAGGCATTTTGTACTCCTTCCATATCTTTGGTATTGCATGAGAGACCTTCATGCAAAAATTTTTGCATGTTGGGATTGGAAATATTTGAAGTAATAGCAGCCGTGTCATTCATTGTCATTGCTACAGTGTTCTGATGAGAAGACTGCAAATAGAGAGGGAAGAAAAGAAGAAAAAAGATTGCAATACAGTCATTCAATTGGAACATGAAGAAACAAAATCAAGAAGGTGCATATGCATCTATTGAATATTTTATATACTAAAAAATATGACATTTTCCTATAGTCAATCAGAGAAGCAGATGACATTATCAATATATTGACTCATCCAAGACAGTCTTATGCCATATACAGAATTGGGTATTTACCCTTCTATTTTCCTTCCACTAGTTTCAGAAAAAAAGGATTTTTGTCTCAGAAGGAAGATAAATAAATGCAAGGACAGAGAATGTTTTGCAGATTAGGCCCCTGTTTGTCCACATTATTTTTTTCATTCTCATTCTTCTGCTCATTTTCAACCACACATTCTTCAATAAAATAATATTTTTCCATCACATCAATAACTTTTCCTTTTTTTTCAACCACATATTTCTCATTACATCACTTCAAAAAAATGCATTTATTTTTTTCATTCTCATTCTTCTACTCATTTTCAACCACACATTCTTCAATAAAATAATATTTTCCATCACATCAATAACTTTTCCTTCTTTTTCAACCACATATTTCTCATCACATCACATCAAAAGAATGCATTTTCTCATTTTAATGTACACCAAACACACTCTAGATACAAGAAGAAGTCTTAGTTCTAACAAGTTTAGGGTCGACTACATGAATCCCTGCTTTTATTATTAACGCAGGCCATATTTTTGGTTTACATCCCACTCTTCCAAACCTATTCCATTGGCATGGAAAAAAATGCAGATTGTCCTCACTGAAGCGTGTAGAATGTAGTGCTGCCTCCAGAAAGAGTCTAGTTACAATATATCCGGCAAGTACCCCTTAAAAGCCAGTAGTCTTGATAACCCTCATATGATTATTGGAATCTTTAAAGTATCCATAATTTAACATGAATCTCGATAAATTCAGATGTTAAAATTAACTGCTTCCCAAACCATTATAAACTGAAGTCTATCTTCTCCTTCTACCAATATAAACATTCAAGAATCCTTTAAGCAATGCCTAACCGTTTCATACGTGTTCTATAGTTAAACAGATGAATCTGCAAACAATTCAAATGTTCCAAATTCAATCCTTTCCTAACCACTTAAAACTTAGAAATCAAAATCTTCACCTTCAATGGATAAAACCTTTAATCGATGATCAAGTCTTTGCAGCAAGTATATATTCTAGATATATATATTAGAAAAAAAAGAGAGAGAGAGAGAGAGAGAGAGGCTACCAAACCTTAATCGTTTCACTATCAGAAAATAAATCAACAAGGGACTCCTATATGGCTATATTCTGATGCATTTATGTAGGCACACTTTAATAAATGAACTCTTCAAATAACATGACATTTTAGCTGTGCAAACGTATTAAAATGCAGCGAAAATGAAACAAAGCCTGAGATTGAGCATAGAAGCTTTTGTCAAGTAATCATTTTCTCTACTCAAGAACATGACATAAAATCGAACAAGGATGATATGAGAACAGAAAAACGAGTTGGGTTATTCTTCTTGTATATAGGGGATGTCATAATGGTGTCCACAATGGACACATAGTGCCCCCCTATTGGAGGGGCTGTCCTAAACTATTATGGCATCCCCTATGTACTTGTAGCATATCCCAAACGAGTTTTAGACGCAGAAAATGATATTGGAATATACTGTCTGAGAAACCAGAAATGCTTAGCAAAATACCAAATTAATCCTAACTCTGAAACAGAGAAGATGGTAAGGCTACCAAATTACAATTCATCAATTAAAAAACCTTAAAATATAACAGAAGATTCACCAAATGTCGATACTTGATTTAATTTCTGCAGTAGTTTTTCCTAGATATCAACATTAGAACTGTTTCTCACAGATTTCACACACAACAGTAAATCTTGATTATGCATACAAAATACTAAAGTTTAGCTAAAAGAAGAAGGAAAAACAAACCATGCTTCAAAATCTGAAATTTATTTTCAGTCCAAGTTTCATTCTTCACTTATTAAATAAATTATGAATTTTCAAGTTCAACCCAAGACCAAAAATGAGCAATTCATAATCAAAGTCCAAAGCTAAACTCAGTCCAAAAACAACATATTGAATTTGCAGAAAAAAATAGTTTCTTCATTTTTTAACAATTTTTTATTTCAAGCACACATACCTTGAGAAGATACTTTATGGGTCTTCTTGAATTCTCAACGTGATAACCAGAGAATGAGAATGAGTCTCATACAATTACTCGCTCATGACCGTTAATTTAACGTAAATGACAACTATAAATAATTAACGGGTAAATTTTATGTGCGCGTCACTGAACTTTATCGAGATTCTAATTGAGTCATTAAATTTTTATTTAATTTCAAATATAACCAAGTCGTCCCATTCCATCATTTTCGTCCCAAGACTGGTGCGGTCGAACTATAACAGATCTTCATGTAATCAATGTGTGACATGCCAGTCAGATATGAGTTGAAAGCAAAACCACTCTAGCCAAGAAACATTACAATTTGAGTCTGTTTGATTAGGATTTTCTGATTAATATTTTTTGAATTTTTTTATTTTTAATGAATGTGTAGTTAAGAAGTAAGGAAAATTTGTGAATTTTTTTTTTTTTTAAGAATGTATAGTTGAAATGATTATGAAATATAAATGATTCTTAAATAATTAAAATCGAACAAGACTTTATATTTCTGACGTAATTACTTCTTCTTTGGCATGTTATGTGGCAATTATATGAAGTATCTTTATGGTTTGGCTATCATCTAAACAAGTTTTATCAGTTTTGAAAACGGAATGTGAAGGATGGGTGAAAGTGAAATTGAATTTAAGTTCAACGACACAATTGAGACAAAACTAAATTTTAGTGGCTCAATTGAGATTTTACTGAAAGTTCAGTGACTGCAGATGAAATTGATCCAATAATTAACTTTCTTGAATCTTTCCAAAAAAGTGGTAAAAGCCAACGTGTGCCGTGCGTACAAGACAGGACCGAAAGGTCAAATTGAACAGAGTAGTAGGCGGAAGGAGTCCAACTGGACAACTAATTGAGTTGGGACCTACAAAGGAGAATAAGCAATTCGGATTGTGCCACGTCATTCCAAACGGAGGATTTGATCAAGAATAAGTCTAGTGATACATAATTTTTTGCCATAATAGTTCACATAACACTCACATGAGGTGACCTCTATGAATAATTATGTACCCATAACATCACTCTTTAATCAGATGGAATTCGTTTTTTTTTTTTTTATATATAAATGGGCAGCCAATTGTTGAGGCCGAATAGCATAATGAGAAAAATTCAGTTATAAGTATCAAACTATGATCAAGATTTGTGTGTCCGTTTCAATGGGGATTTGGTTCTCAAAATCTAAGGGCAATTTGGTTTATAGTTCAGTTTTCAATTTTGTGTTTTGAGTTCATTTCATGTTTTTTATTTCGAGGCTCTATTTTAAAATTACTAATAGCGTTTTTGGTTTGTGATTTTGAAAAATTATTTCTTGAAACAGAAAACTTGAAAAAAAATGGTTGGTTTAAAATTTTGAAAAATTATTTTATAACGTTTATGTCATGAAATTTGATTATTCCGTTAAAATAAAACAATTTTATGTTAATACATTATCAAATAATATATACATTTTAAAGATAATGAATCTCACAATATTTTTTCTTACTACAAAATAAAATAAATAATAAATTGAGTTCAAACTATAGAAGATAAATATAAAAATTAATGATGTGGATTGTGAATATTTTTATTTGTGTTCATTTAAATATTATTTTAGAATTTTTATGCAAATAATCATCAAGAGTTTGGACCGTTCATTTTTCAAATCGTTATTTTTCTAGAATTTTATATTTTTTAGAATTTCCCCTTTTTCTATTTTTTATAATTTTAGTTTTCTTAGAATTTTAGATTTATTTATTCAAATTTTTTTAATTTGTTTTGGTATTTTAATTTTTTAAAATTTAAAAATTTTATTTAAGTAAAATTTCGCTAGTTTTCCATGTTTTAAGTATTTTCAAAATTTTCACTAAAAACTTCAAAAATATGTTTTGAATTTTATGTTATAAGTTTAACCTTATTTTCGAAAATTTATATATACATTAATAATTATAGTCAATTAATATTGCACCCAAATTTTCTTTATACACGTATTTTTAGTATTTAAATTCTTTATGATGCAGAACCTAATCACAAAAAATGCGACAATTTTCTAGCCTCAACAAATTGAAAATTAATTAACTCTTATGATATAAATGATAAAATGTCTGCAGCCAACAATGACTTAGAAACGATACATCAATACACGACTTACAACCCGAGGGAAAAAGGCACATATTTCGTCTTACAAACAAATTAATCTAACTTCTAGAAAAATCAAGACCTATGGAAAGTCGCTCAAGAAACCGTTGAAATCATCATATGTGCCACTAGCAATACTTGTGAACCTATCATCCTGTGAGCATTCGTACGAGAAATGTGGGTGATATGGCTACAAGGTGCAACCTAATAAAATTGATGCAAGGAAAAATATTTTTGTACGCATTAGTCTAGAAATAAATAAAACATAATGATTATGAAAATGAATAAACACGTTGCTTTTTCTTACCAAGGTTGCAATGTCGGGCAAGTTCTTCTATCGTGCCTAGTCATACCACACATCTTGCATTTTTTAGAGCTTTGTGATATGACTTTCTCCTTAGATGACTTCAATCGCTTCCCACACCCCTTGGTCCTAACTAGAATTGGATCGCAGACAACATGTGTCTCCTTACGACTTTTGCTCATGTTCCTACTCATTCCAACATCGCCTCCATCGTCAATACCTTGGACACTTATTTTGAGATTTTGGAACTCGACCATTAAAAAGGTGCTACGAGCCTCTGTTAACGACCTTTTTCGACCAATTCCGACGCTATATGAGCCAACAATCCATGTCAGGAAATTAAAGATTGACCATGTGATAAATTGGCACATGTTTCGAAAATAGGGGCTTGCTTGGCATGCTTGTCCACCTTGTGACTATGTATTTTTCTGGTAGAAATAAAACTTGTTTTTTTTTCATAAGGCAAAGCATATGACGACATGGATATCCCTCGAAATTAAACATTTGACAACTGCATGATATGAAATCACAAGAGTTGAAATAAGTCACATGACATTGTCGATCATAGGTTTTACCTGCCTCAAATCGCTGAACAGTGTATATTTTACCTATGGTGGAACTTTGAGTTTTTTGAGCAAAAGTAGAAATTACTTTGCACAAGTTCAACCTGGAATAACAAAAAAATTTCCTTCGTATATATATGCACCATCTGATTTTCCATCACTAAAGCAGTTGTTACTCGTGGCTAGGGCTGACCGTGGGTCGGTTCGGTTCGGTTCGGATTTTTTCGGTTCCAAAATTTTCAGGTATTTAATAAATGAAACCGTCGGGTCCAAATATAATTATGGAACTGTTCGGGTTCGGTTTCGTTCCGTTTCGTTCGGTTTCATACCATAATTAAATTTTTTTAACATTTACAACAGCACTATATAAATATAACTAATGATATTTTCATTCGTAACTTTTACAAATTAACGTAGCATAATTTAAAAACACATAAATAACAAGATGTTCAATAAGATTAATTCAATTAACACAAATACCAAAAAGTAGATACTAATATTAAAATATCGATGATCCACATTAATAATTCATTTGGAAGAACTCGACATAGTAGATACTAATATTAAAATATAGATGATCCACATTAATAATTCCTTTGGAAGAATTCGACAAAAGATCGTGCACATGGTAAGAGTTTGGAAAAATTGGAAGAACTCGACAAAAGATCGTGCACAAGGTAAATGTTTGAGAATTTGTTTTAATTTTATATAAAGTTATAAATGGCAAATTGGGTTTCAATTTTTTAAAATAGGGTCGAACATGCTACTAAATAGCAAATTGGGTTTTGTAAATAATTTTTCAAATGAACTTGAACAGCCAAGAAAATAAATATATTATAAGAAATAAATTTGGCTAGATTAATGTGTTAAGTTGTTTTAAAAAATTTAATTAATCCAATATAAAAAAAATTATTTAGTTTCGGATCTTATTCGGTTCTTCGGTTCTTGGTCTAGACCCGATACCAGACCCAAACCGTTCGGTTCTCAGTTCAAGTACCCGTTCGAGTATTTAATTTATGAAGAACCGCTCGGTTAGGTTCGGGACTTTTGTCCAGCCCTACTCGTGGCTGTTCTGTTAAATTAACATGGATAACGGTTAACTCCTCATGTCTCTGATGAATTAATGCCCTATCAAAATGTGTGATTAAATCCATCAACGAGTTTTTCCTGTTAACATATCTCTTCAAGAAGGAATGGTTGGTCTCTGATCTTTAGCTACTAGATATTCCTACAGCAAATACATGTTTGGCATACACTGGCACCCATCGTTGTCGAATTTCGTACATACTGCTTAGCTATGCATTATCCCCTAACTCAGTAGTTTCCATCACCTCTGTCCAATGGTGTTCGAACTCTTCTGAGGCCTTTGATGTTTTAATTATATGCACTAACTTGTGATAATTCTCTTTAAACAACATAACATTCATATTTCAGAGAACTTGTTCAGTATGTCCCACAAACATAACTTGTGCAAAGTGTTGGGAAATACCTCTGATATGGCTCGTGAAATAGCAGCATCCTGATCAGTAATGATAACCTTCAGGGCAGCTCGATTAGGCATGGCTTGAAGAAATTATGAAAGCAACCAAACAAATGATTCAATTTTCTCATCGCTCAACAATCTACATCCAAATATAGTAGTCTGTCGATGGTTGTTGACTCCAACAAATGGAGCAAAAACCATAAAATATTTGTTGGTGTTATATGTGGTGTCGAAAACCGCTGCATCACCAAAATAAGCATATGAGCTTCTAGACTCTCAATCGGTCCAAAAACATCTAAGTAAAACACCGTTCTCATTGGTCTCATATGCATAATAAAAGTTTGAATTCCTGTGTTTCTCCATTGTGAAATGATCAATCAATGACTCTGCATCTTGACCCAAATGTTCCTTACGTACATCCCTCTCTGGGTTTCTGAGATCCCTCTCTGTATACCCCATCGATGACGGACCACCAGCATATATCTCCATTAATCGAATCTGTTGACAAGTGGGAATATTGGCTTCTGATAACTATTGTGCAAGTGCCTTTTTTGTAGCCGAGACTTTCCTGTATGATCTTAATAGGTGCGTCTTGCTAAGTGTAGAAAGCGTGTAGTTATGCTCTTCCGTGAACATGCTAACAACCCACAAATTCTCAGTTTGATGCTTAACCACAGATAATCTAGCTTTGCACCCGCATCGTGTATGTCCACGTTTTCTTTCCTCTGACCGTTCCACTGTATTTTTTTTTATCTTAACCTGATATGTCTCGTCTATTTTTCCTTCCTTTGAACACACATAGTTTCCATGCTACATCACCCGTTTCCTTATTTCTTTTGCCGTTAGCTATCCTTGTACTAAGCCCCGCAAATTGCGAATATTGATTGTAAAATTCCTGCGCATCATCGGGTGTTTCAAACTCTTGTCCAACTTTGGGAATAGCGCCGATCGTAACTTAAGGAATAAACATGTTATTATCACCTTCCGATTCCATCCCTAAAATAAATTTAACAAAATAAAAGAGTTAAAACTAAGCTGGTGTTGTTAAAATAATATTGGGTACGATTTTAGAGCTCAAATGAATCATCTAAATTTGAAAAATATAACTATGGAAAATATTAATTGTTTTAACCTATTTGTTTTTCATTAATCATGTGAGCAATCTAATTTATTTACACATTTAACCAACATCTTCAATTAAAACTAATGCACAGTTGTAAAACGTATATTATTTTTATTGTATGAAACAGTCTAACTAAAACTAATTAAAAAAATCAAACTAATTAATTTAAGGATATATGTTTTATAACAGGAAATTTATTCGTAAATCAGAACATAGAAACAAATGGCTCACATTGGTAGAGAGATAGAACAAATTAAACTAATAATAGAGAGAACCCAAAAATTAATTGCATAATATTAAAAATTAAAAAAAAAACAAAAAAGTTCGTCAAGTTAGCTTTGCACCCAACCGATATTGACAGAGAGAAATGAAGAATGAACGACGAAAAAGAAGAAAAACAAATGTTTTTTAGTAGTGAGAAAGTAATAAAATATGGGGGGTGGCCGGGTGGGTTGTGATTTCATTTGCTGGGGGTCCACATTAATTGAAAGTGAATGATTTCAATTCTTTTACCATGGTGACATGTATTGAAACGGGTTTTCTTTCCGATGCCAGTGACGGGCATTGGAACAGGACTGATACAAATGAATGAGGGGAGACTTTCTTACGTAGAATTTTTAACAATTAACTTTTACAATTACAAGTGGAGATGTCTTTAATCCATGAAATCAAAGTGTCAAGAGTCGGAAGTCATAAACATTTATTAATAAACTTCTTATATTTTCATATTTATTTATTACCGATATTGACAGAGAGAAATGAAGAATGAACAACGAAAAAGAAGAAAAACAAATGTTTTTTAGTAGTTTACTACTTGTACAAGGGATCGTGGATTTAATACATTAAAATAGGGTTGGTGGGTTATTGTTGGGTGGACGTGTTTAGTGTTTAATGCATGCAAGGGGCCAAGGAGTGTATTAGTGAGAAAGTAATAAAATATGGGGGGTGGCCGGGTGGGTTGTGATTTCATTTGCTGGGGGTCCACATTAATTGAAAGTGAATGATTTCAATTCTTTTACCATGGTGACATGTATTGAAACGGGTTTTCTTTCCAATGCCAGTGACGGGCATTGGAACAGGACTGATACAAATGAATGAGGGGAGGCTTTCTTACGTAGAACTAGTCAAATTGAACGTGCATTGCACGTTATTTTGAAATACTTTATAAATATTGTAATAATAATAATATTTGATATTAACTTGTAGGGAGGATTCGCTGTGTATCAAACGATCTAATAAAATAAAATTTAGGATAAAAATTTTAAGAGAAGAAAATTGTGCTCTCAAAATTGAACTTCT
>CAIGRO010282119.1:0-12723 GCA_903798355.1 Fraxinus baroniana | reverse complement strand
TTTTTCTGATTTTGTTTGGTTTTTTTATAATGTAAGTTAATATGTTGTCTTTAACAAATTTGGTCAAAATCAATTTTTTTTTTTTTTAAACTAATGGTCAAATGAATGGTTTTATTTGGACCCCATGTACATAATTTTGAAAGACTTGGGATTGTTGATGGCACAAAATGAAGACTATGGTAAAGTTTGCAAAAAAATGAAAAGTTAGGGATCGCTAGTGCAACTTCTTACATCATAAAATGCAAGATATATAGGGTCATTCACCCTCCACTTGGCCGACTAGATATTTTATTATTTTTAAAAGATACATCTACTAGATAGTCATAAGTGAGTTCATGATGCACTTGTAACTTGAAGTTTGTAAAAAAAAGAAAAATTACTGGACTCATGACAACAAAGTTTCCTATTTCTGTTTGGAGACGTGTTATTTATATACATTACGACTCGTACACATGAAGCAAACATTTTATTTGAAGTTTCCCATAAAAAACTATTTTCTTTTCAATGAATGCGGAAGTATGAAGGGGTGCTAAGTGGCGCAAGCCAAGCAACATTTTTCCCATACGAGCCGCTCATCGACTCGCAATCAGTAAACAAAATTCCACAAAAAGATTAAAATCTTCTTCAAATTCAAGCAAGTTCAAGCCAAGTCCAATTGATCAAAGTCTTCTTTAAATCAAAGCAAGTTCAATTAAAGTCCGAAAACTAAAATCCAAACCCGTAGTCCAAGTCAAGTTCAAACTCAAGTTTCAAGCAAGATTAGTTTTCAACAAATCAAATTTCAACAAGTTTGGAAACTCAGGATTTAAGTCATGCGGCCCTTCGTCCTGAAATGCTCAAATCCTCGATCAGAGAATCACGCAGTTTCACAATTACAAGAAGACCAACCTTCACTTTTATTTCGTAAAAATCAATTTATAACAATTTCTATATTTTTATACATGAAACTTGTTGTACAAATTCTTGGCACACTAGGTGAGACCTTTTTGTCATCTAATCTTTTGATCTCACTTAAATCTTTAAATTTCAAATCACTACATCAATCATAGCAAGAGAAAGGGCAAAGGAAATTGTGACCCGTATTAAGAAGACGCTCGTTGAACTATTCCATGCAACCATAGCCAAATAAAGATTGGAAAAACTCAACCGGTCACACCTTTAACAAAGGCAAGATGAAAATCACTTTCAAGAATTCACGCTCCTGTTCAGTAGAAAAGATCAAGAGCTTGAAGAAAAGCTTTCATTTTTGTTCCATATCTAACGGCAAATTTATATCTAAGTCTTCTCATGCCCCGCCTCCTTGAAGGTGGCGAGACTATTATTCCTCTGAAGAACCCTTCGAGTTGATGATGGTCATGGAAGCGACGTTTAGTTTTGATGATCGAATCCTACAATTGGCTTTATCTACTAAAAAATTGACAAATATACTAAACGAGTAAGATACACAAATTGATACACTCATCCATAGACAGAAGTTGCAAAATTCGCTGATAGAAGGTAATCCAAAGAATGCACCTTCTTCCAAAACTAAGGATTTGAAAGTCCCGGACCACCAAAAATTTCACATGTTTTAATTCTTGAGAACAACTTGATTAAAAAAATTATTTGTTGACATGTATATATTTAAAAGTGTCTCGTAGATTTCAATGTTAATTTTTTTGATAAAGTAACAATTAGTGTAACAACTTAAAGATGATCATTATCATATAAATGTTACTTCAATAAATATAAAAAGTGTCTCGTGGATGTTTTAATAAATCTTTTAATTCTTAAGAACGATTTGAACAATGTAAAGTCATACATAATACAATATATATTGACAACAAAGTACTTTTCGTAAGCTTTTGAAAATAATGTTTTTAATAAAGTAACAATTAGTGTAACCACTAAAACACGATATTTCGATAAACATAATGTAACAATTTGCTGAAATTTAACTAGGAACATCGGATAAGGATGAAGAAATACAATTATCCTTGCGAACGTGGTAAACAAGACAACCACAAATACAGCGGCCGTTCATTCCTTTCCCAAATCGAAAGCAACAGCTGACCTAAGAATAACCGCCCCCACTTAACAATGTACGGTGGCTAAGAAGTTCTTTAAAACTTTCGAGATATTTCCATTTCAACCTCTTAGAATTGAACAGCACAACACTCACTGTACACTAAACAGCTGGCAACTGGGCAACCTTTTGCTAAACTACTATTGGTGGTGTAATTATCCCTTTTGTATTGTGTTCTTCCAATTTTTAGTTGTTGGTGGAAATGGGCAAAAACCAAATCTAGAATTCCCATTTGCACCATTAATGTCCCTTTCAATCTTATCAGAAAATACGTGCCGTGGATATACTTGTGATATATATATATTTTTTAATTTTTTCTCTCTTTTTCTTCGACCGCCCGCTAGTTTTAGTGGAGGTTTCGATTTCATCTTGATAAAAAATTTGGTTCCGTTTATCATCAAAGTTTCTTCTTCTTCTTTTTTTTTTTTTTTTTCTTGTAAACTTATAGTTATGACATTGGTTGAGGCGTTCTTGGAGATTTTAGAAAGGCCCACAATGGGGGCAATGATAATAGGGATGATACAGATGTTGGGTCCTGTTTGGATTGCTTTTCTTCTGGGTATAATGGTAGGATGGGCCTGGAAACCAGGATGGGCTAGTTTGGGGAAACGTAAATTTTATTTTTCAGCACCCTCTTCTCCCTTTGCCTTGATCCCTTCCCCTGTTCAGGGTTTTGGTTCAACCCAAATTTTGGATTCTTTGGTATTGGATAATAGATTAGAGAACGACCGTGTTGAATTGCTCGGGGCAGATAACCTTGTTTCGAGGTAAATTTTGTGTTTGGAGTTCTAGAATTTGTTAAAACTTTGATGATACGTCAACTGTTTGTATTCTTGCTTTCATTTCAAATGATATGGAGTTTAGACATGGAAGCCTAGGTGTTGAATTTTTCGAATATGCTTCATATTAATGTATTGAAGCTTCCATTTTCTGCCAAATTAAGTGCTTTTGATGATATCATATGTAGGTTTGTTTGGTTAAGTTCAAAAAACTTTGTAGCCTTCTTCTTAACTCAGGAGCTCACTAAGCCTATGGTGGCACCTTAAAGATGGATCTGATGTCTTTTTTATAGTTTGTATACCTATCTCTAAATAAAGGGCTTTAGTATTCTTCCGTGACCCTGCAATCAAACTCAAGGAAAGATAACTTTTGACAACATTACCAATCGAAAGGAACCTTGGCTAATTGATGTTTTATTGCTTGGAAACAGTTGGATATTATGTTTCTTTAAGGTTTTCATACTGTATTGTTTGAATACAAATATACAACAATGATTTTTTATGATAAAGCTATCTGTTTCCATGAATGGAGAATACGTTCTTTTGTAGTTGGATTGAATGTGAAACCTTCGAAGTTATGTTAATGGTATACTTGCTGCAATATTGAGATCAATGAATTGCTCGCAAATTTATGTTGTTCTAGTAAAGAACACTTGTAAGTAACTCTACGCGATCCGGGTCAATGATTGTTACTTCATATGTTACTGGAAAAGTGATTTATAACTTGCCATGTCAGTTAGACATGATAGATTTTTCTCCTTTCTTCTATGTTGACTAACTAGAACTTACTCGTAACATGTATATTGCTTTCATAGTTCTTCAGAGGTTAGAAAAGGAGAGAACTTGGTTGTTATGAATGAGGATCTGGAACATTTATGTCGTCTTGTTGAGAGGAAAGACGGAGGTCCCCCTTGGAAGCATATGATGGATCGTTCAACCCACAATATGAGTTACCAAGCATGGCAGAGAGATCCTGAGGTACTGAATGTGTTGTTTATCAACTTATTCTCTCTTCTGTTTATAGATGGGTAAATAGTAAAGAACATCCCTACCTTTCAATATTATTGTGCAATACGTCCATACCTTTCATTTTTTGGCATTTTCACCCCTACCTTCCACCTTTTATTGGGCAAAAGGTCCTTTTTATCCATTTTTTCAATAAAAGATGATTTTACCCTCCTATTCAAGTAAAACAAAATAAAACAAAAAGAAAAAGATGAATAACTAATTGCAACTATAGTCCTTAAGTTTTTAAAATAATAACCAATTGCAACTATAGTCCTTAAGTTTTTAAAAAATTACAAAGAAATCATAAATTATCCACCACCACTACTTTCACAACCTTCAAAGTTGCCACATATAGATTCACATATCACTACCTTTTGGCAACTACGCTGACCGAACTCCACTACCACCAACCTCGCTTCACTCCCCCACCATCTTCCCCCCATACGAATTTGAAAACTGGAGCACTTAGGACATACCAATTTTGGTCACACAGCTCTCTCCGTGCATCGTGCCCGTGGAGAGTTTTGGACGAGAAATTGAAACGGTTGGGGGATAATTGGTTCAATTAGATTCATACCCATTGTCGTTTGGGTTTGTTGATGCCAATTTGGGAATTTAGTGTTGTAGGATGCGTGAATTGAAGAAGAAGAGTTTGGCAAAATGGATGTCGCCACTGTCGAATGTCTAGATTACAGTAGAATGATTTGAGGTAGGTTTGATTGATGTGAGGCCATGTATAGGTTCGTCGAGGTAAGGGGTAACCGTCACTGGTGGTGCGCGACCGTGGGTGGTGTCAAAAGTGGAGTTGTATACGACAGTTTGATATTTTAAGCTGCAAATGTGGCTGTTTTCGACAGATTTTGTAACTAATACTGTTGGAGAGGACGTTGGAGAGAGTGAAGTGAGGCTAGTGATGGTCGAGTCCGGCGGCCGTGGTGGCCAGAAGTGTGCTGTGGATCTATAGGTGGCTCGGTGGGGTTGTGAAAGTGGTGGTAGTGGAGAATTTATGACTTCTGTAATATTTTGAAAAATTTAGGACTATGAATGCAATTAGTTGTTTATTTTTTCTTTTCTTTTCTTTTCTTTTTGTTTCATTTGAATAGAAGGGTAAAATCGTCATCTTATTGTAAAAATGGTTGAAAATGACTTTTTGCGTAATGAAAGGCGGAAGGTAGGGGTGAAAATGTCAAAAACTGAAAGGTATGGACGTTTTGCACAATGACATTGAAAGGTAGGGACGTTTTGTGCCATTTACCCTTTATAGGATGCATATCTTTGTTTTATCCTTAATTGTGCAGTTTTTTTTAATTAATTTGTATTTTTATGCTTCTTGTCAGAATGGTCCTCCGCAGTATTGTACCAGAACTGTGTATGAGGATGCATCACCTGAACTGTTGAGGGACTTCTTTTGGGATGATGAGGTTCGGATGAAGTGGGATGATAAACTTATCCATGCGTCAATTATAGAAGAATGCCCCACCACTGGAATGATGATTGTTCATTGGATGCGGAAGGTTAGGACTTAAACCAATCCTAATATGGCTCATATATGCATGATTAAAAAAACCCACTTGAAACCCTGCTTAAAGCCTGCCAGCCTCAGAGCGTGAGGCATGCAAATAAATGCCTCAAAACGTTTTGAGAATATCCCAGTGGCCTACTAAAACAGCGAAAAACTGTGTTTCTCACATCCCACTTTGGGAATAATCCACTACCCCCTACAAACTAAAATAACAGTTTCATTATACATTTTTTTCTTTTGTTTGTTTGCTCACTTTAAATTGTTCTATTATGAAAATTTTGAAGATTGTTTATGTTGTATTATGAGTTTATTTGCATTTTAATAGTTTCTTATCATTTTTTTGGTTTATTGAAAGGCTTATGCCTCAAAACACCTCGCCTTCTGTAGGAAAAACACCTCAGTTCCCAATTACACATTTTTAAACATTGCATATATGTTATTTTGCTTAAGGAGATTTGTTCTAACTTCCAAGGCTGACGTTCAGTTCTGTTGTGCAGTTCCCTTTTTTCTGCAGCAACAGAGAATACATAATAGGCCGTCGAATATGGGAGTCTGGAAGAACGTATTATTGTGTGACAAAGGTATGTAATTATTTGCAATAATTGAGTCAAACCAAAAGAATACATTTATCTGGTTCATTTGTACTTGTTGGCCCTTTTCTCCCTGGTGACTTGGAAGAGAAAACGAACTAATGAAGAAAATAAATCTCTCTGCTAGTAATGCTTTCTTCTGTGGCTTAAAGCCTTAAAACCCTGCATATGGTGAATTTAGGTTTCTATTATCAGTCTGACACCTTTTATGTCTGGACTAGGGTGTTCCCTGCCCTTGTGTTCCAAGGAAAGACAAACCAAGACGTGTTGATCTGTACTACTCGAGTTGGTACATTCAAGCAGGTAATAAAATTTATATCTTTGTGGGATATTTAAATTTCATGTTTTTCCAAATGAATGCCTATAGGGGACAGAAACTGGTGGAATTTGTGTTCTTATAATTGGATAAGCAAAATTGTTTTGTCCGTGTATACACTACTACTTTTTAGGAGTAAGTTCAGTTTTTTTCTGATATTGTAAGCATAGCTCGAGTATTTTCAATCTTGACATCCTTCTTGCTTATGGAACAGTGGAATCAAGGAAAAGAGATGGTGAATTGTCTGCATGTGAGGTGATACTCTTCCATCATGAAGATATGGGCATCCCTTGGGAAGTTGCAAGATTTGGTATACGACAGGGCATGTGGGGAACCGTTACGAATATTGATCGTGGTTTTCGGGCTTACCAGAAGGCAAGGGCTTCAGGAGCGCCCATATCTCATCCTGCATTTATGGCTCAAATCAACACAAAAATTGGTCCTGACTACCTGAAGATTTTGGAAGGTGAAGAAGAATCATCGGAGACACAAATACTAGATTCACCTGGGAAACCAAAGGGTGGTATAAACATACCGAAGCTTCTGCTAATTGGTGGTGCAGTTGTAATTGGTTGTAGTCTCGACCGAGGACTCTTGACCAAGCCCCTTATATTTGGTTTGGCAAGAACGTTCGGGAACATTGGAAAAAGAGCTTGTCTGAGGACTAACTGAGGATATATTTGTAAACCTAGTTAGTAAGATCATCGTCTCACTATTAAAAAATCTTCGTCCAACCGCTCCATCTAGGTCTTCTTTCCTTTTGTCTTACTGAAACTTTTCGTTTTGGCTGTAACAGATCAATATACCATCATTTTCCTCTCTATAAACCTCAATTACAGTTATAAATGGCTTTCTATATGTTTTATTTTATTCTGTTTCAAACTGTTGGCAATATCTTATCATTGATAACTGTGCAGTACTGAGATTTTTCGTGTCATTTGGACCATGAACGGCTTTATAGTGCGGGGGATTAGAGTTTTGTATCGTATTCAAGTCAAAAAATAAGTAGAAAATTTTGTTCATCTTACTCTTGACTCCTATCTAGTGCTAAATTCGAAGGTGCCATGAAGGGTTTTCTCTTGACCTTTGCCTGTCATTTTTCCCCAACCTCACCCATTCCTCCCAGCCAGTTGCTCCTCGTCCCCATCTCGATTTTGCCTTATTTGGGAGCTCCTGGAGTCCTAAATAGTTACCACTTGCCACTTGGGACTTTCCGGGTAGCTCCTGTACTCTCGTCGAGACCTCCCAAAAAGTTTTCGAGAGCTCTAAAGGCAATATCAAGGTCTTGAAAATTCGCCTTCATATTTCACATGCTCGTGAAAATTCTGGTTGACATTGTAATTCTTCTTTCTTTTACATTCCAATTCATCATAGTCGATTAATTAAAACATAATCCTAAAACATGTAAAACTGAATCATCACCGTATAAATCGAGTCATGAAAAGTTAAAGATTGATTCAACACAAACCAAACCAATATTGCTGTTTGTTACTGTAGATCTTTCTTATAAATGCAACATTAATACGTAGTGGCGATAATATTCAATCTTCGCTCAGAATTCCACAGCCTGGATTAATGACCAACCAGGGTTTCAAAACAGTTCAAACCATCGAAATGTGGTGCCAACTTCGGCATTTGACCACTCCTGACCTCTTTCTTAACTTCTGCTAGAAATTTGGTTATGGAACCTCGTACGCCAGTTTCCTAAGCACATAGAAAAAGAGAAAGTGGTAAATGTAACGCCTGTAATGACCAGAAGATTTTATATAATTCAAACAAAAACGAAGCATAGTTCATGTTAAAGATTTTTGTGACAGTCTCCACATAGGACTAGTTTGCAATCACTTTTGCTTTTTATTAGTTTCCTAAAGAAGCTACCTTATGTCAGCTATATTTTATCCAGATAAAGCACTTTCAAAAAATTATCCAAACATGTTCAAAATCAGCTTCATAATCTCATAAGTAACTTTTGACTTTTTAAAAGTCCCGCCGAACAAGTCCTTACAAACATTGTTCCCCTCTCAACTATAGCAGTTTTATTTACCGAACTTTATTCTTGGTTACAAAACAAGAAAATCGATTTGACCAACAATGGCTTTTGGCCTAATATATATTCTTCGTCATGTTTTCTTGAGTCGAGATTCTTAAATAAGATAATTTTAAACAATCAAGAAAATATAAAGGCCACTGTTACCTTGGTGGAGGAGTGATTTCTAACAAAGAAATAAAGCCCTATAGCTGCAGCAGCAGGTGTTGCTGTGGTGTAAATTGTAGCAAGTGCCATTTCTTCAGATTTTGAGCTTCAAAAACTTGCTAGGTATAATTATCTTGTAAGTATTTCAGAGAGAGAGAGAGATTGGCATAAATTTGAGATGCCTTGATAATAAAGACAAGTAAAGAATGGATTGAAGAAAGAAAAAGTGTGCAAGGAAGCAATGCAAAACTTTGAGAACTTGGATTTTAGATGGTGCAAATAATGTGGGGGCTCTTTGGGACTTTATATAGGAAATCATGGGACGGAAAGGCAACCTCGTGTTGAAATTAAATATAGTTCCTGTTTGGTGGAAATTAAAATCGGAATTTTAGCAAATTTGATAATGAAATATGTGGTTGAAAATTTGTGAATCTATGAAATATGTAGTTAAAATTAATTATTAATTTTGAATTATATTAAAATTTAGATTTTAATTTCTGCCAAAGAAATGCATAAATGACGAACATTTTTGTTCCTTTAGTCATCGACTTTCTTCTAGATGAAGTAGTCGGTGAAAAGTTGCAATCCATTGGGGTCTCGTTAGAGATGAAGATTAATGAATTGAACCACTTGCTTAGGCATCCATCGGCTGTCACTTTCCCCTTCATATGAATGCTTTTAAGATATTTCGGCATATTCTAATCTCGACCATTCATTTTGATAACTTATTATTCTCGTGCTTAATTGGCCTCATGACATAACTAATTTAGGTGGGATTCGTTTGACAAGACTTTTGCTTCTTCTACTTAAGAAATTCACATTATGTCAGTTTCTTCTAAAAAAACTCGTATACCTTGATAAAACATTTCTAGAAAATAACTCAAGCATGTTCTAACTCAAATTATTAATCTCAAAAACAGCTTTTAACTTTTTAAACTCCTTCCAAACGGGCATCTAGTGAGCTCATATCATGATAAGATCGATTGTCAAATTTGCATCACATGTCTCGCATGCTTTAGTAGTTACATTTATGTAGTGTTCAAAAAAAATGTGCCGACTAGGCATGAGGCACGGATGAAACGTCACGCCTTGATAGTAAACGCGAAATTAAGCGATCAATTATCCAAGTTGACCATTTAATGATCAACTAGGTGCATCTATGCATGCTCTATTATTTTTTGTTCCCTTTTCTTGAAAGTGTTTCATTTGAATTTAGTTTCAAGGTTTTCCTTTGAAAACTGTATAATTCACTAGTTGTATTGATTTTTAAGTAAATATAGTATTTTATAATCTTAGATGTTTGGTATGTTTAATTATTAAATAATTTTTAAAACGATTAAAAATTTATAATAGTATTAAATATAAGAAAATGTTTTTTTACTCGTAAGCTCGTAAAATTTGAAGTTCGACCTTTATGCTTAGTCACGTTTTACGCTTTTTAAAATACTGTTTTTATTCTACAGACTTCTTATGGACGTCAAATTCTAGATAATCACTCTTTGTAATTCTACCACTTTTTCTCTAAATCTTGACTTTTTTCAAGATTGAATGGTAATGATTTTAATGTTGAGAATAAAGGAAAGGTATTATGTTTGGGCGACTTTGAAAAGGCAAAGGATAACCCTATCCTTATTCCATAAAGACGCGAGAGTGAGATTATAGATGAAAACAAGCCACGGGCCCACGGCAACTTAATTGCCTTAGCCACAAGCAATCCCTTCCTTTCTTATTGATAATGATTGCAGGGTTAGAAGTTCCAAAATATTCTCAACACTTCTCGTTAATAATCCAAAGGAAAAATTGTTCCTTTAGTCCTCAACTTTTAATGTCTGTTTGGTATCGATTAAAATTCAAATTTTAATCTAAATCTAAGTCAAAGTCGATAATTAATTTTAACCACATATTTCATATATCTCACAACTTTTCAACCTCATTTCATCAACTTTTATTAAAATCTATTAAAAATCTCATTTTAATTCTCCACCAAACAAGAGCTTATATCTTATTAATTAATCCCCATCCTTGAAATTCGAACTTTAAAATCTCAAACGATAAGTGTCTACGACAAATTATTTTCGACATTTATTGTCAAAGAGGCCTTTGGTTGGCTCTTCACACAAAAAAACCCACAATTGAGAGAAGGAAAAAAATTTGTTTTGGTCAACGAATTGGGATATTAAGAAGATTTGACTTTAGAGCTATTATAACAAGGTTGGCCGCTGAAATTCAACTATTTTGATAGTTGAACTTTCGATCCCTACCCATTAGCTTCGTAAAGCAACAATAATACAAACTTGGCCAATCACGTTTCTCCAAGCCGAAATACTTTCAGCCAATGTTTAGGTAAAATTTTGTGCAATTTGCAAAGCCAACGTCCCATAAGCCATTCAGGTACGACATTAAAAATATATTAAAATTTTATTCATCATATAACAGAGTTAAATGTTTTATTTGTCACTGTACTTTACATCTCATCACGGTTTACTCACTGGAATTTACCAAGCTTCCCAATGGTCATTGAACTTAGCTTCGTTGCACTAAAATGGCCATTGAATGGATTCCGTTTGTTCTTGTGTCTACGTGGATGACGGAAAGGTGAAGTGTTAGTTAAAATTATCCACATTTTAAGTGAGTTGCACACGTGGATACCAAATCATCCAATAGAACATCCTGATTTCAGCTCCAAATTGGAAAACCCAAAATCACACTCAAAAGAACCCTAACCCCAAATCCATTTCAAACATGTAGGTGAAATTGGCAACCAATATCGCGCACAGAAGGTCCGCTTCCACTTAATGAACGTAGACAAGAATTTACCTTCATTTCCAACATCCATGTGCACGCATTCTCTAATGCAATCAAAATACTCTCAACTCGTAAGTCAGATTTTGGGAGGCAGTTGATGGAGGTTGAAATTGATTTCGAGGTTAGGGTTTGGCTTTGCGATTATCGTTCTCGTGTTTTCAGCTTCTGTATGACGGAATTTGGGTTCAATTTGCAAAAAATTTTGAAATTGATTTGAGGGTCAGGATTGTCCTTTGCGATTTGGGTTGAAGGTGTTTTGATTTCATGAGTTAAATGTTTATATGGGTTAAGGTTTGGGTGATTTGGCATTCACGTGTACAACTCACTTAAAATGTGGACCATTTTGACTGCCACTTCACATTTCCGTCGTCCACGTAGACACAAAAACAAACGGAATCCATCCAATGGCCATATTTGTGCAACGGAGCTAAGTTTAGTAACCATTGGAAAGCTTGGTAAAGTTCAGTGAGTAAACCGTGACGAAGTGTAAAGTATAGTGACCAATGAAACATTTAACTCCATATAACATTATCTTATATATTGCCCCTCTTTGAGCCACATTATTTTTTTTCATTCTCATTTTTCTACTTATTTTCAACCACACATTATTCAATAAAATAATACTTTCCATCACATCAATGACTTTTCCTTCTTTTTCAACCACATATTCTCCATCACATCAACCAAAAAATGCATTCTTTTGAAAATAATGTGCACCAAACACATCATTTGTTTGCGATAAAGAGAATCACAGTTCACTAGATGGTACTTTATGCTCATCACATTATCACAACTTGTACCTTAGTCATATGCATTATTTTCTATTATCTTCTTTAATATGATTAGAAGCTTGCTGTGTACAGAAAATTCACATATACTACGTGTACAAAAGTAGGGGTGGACGTGGGTCGGGTCGGGTCGATTTTTGCCCCAACCCAACATTATCGATTTGTTCGAAATCCAACCCAACCCAACCTATGTAAATGTTGAAACCCAACCCAACTCAATTATGTGTCTATCGGGTTAGGTTGGGTTGGATTGGTCGGGTTGGAACAACTTGTCACACAAAGTTGTGAACACTCCCAAAAGCAATCTTTTTATAGGATCCCATTGGGAAAATAGCACCTCTTGTTATATTTTCTGGTCTCCTTCTGACAACTCTTCTCAATGCCTCCAAAACTCCTTTCCCTCATCCCTTACTGTCACCAAAGGAAACCCGCAACAATAATAGTAGTTGAAAAGTTCCAAGTGCCCTTTTCTTCCAATAGGTACCAGACTCTCGTGCAGCTTCATAAGCACAAAAATTGGCATATCATTGGTACATTTCCAGCTGCTTCAATGGGTGGCTTAAAAGGACAAAACCAAGAAGAGAGATTCACCCCCATCCCTATTTGCTTTTCAATGGATTAAAGTTTTGGAAGGAACCGTCAACTTTATAGCATAA
>CAIGRO010282096.1:0-14301 GCA_903798355.1 Fraxinus baroniana | reverse complement strand
ATTATGAACCATTTGTCTCATATGAAGGCCTTGAGCAACTGCACCGCTTCATCTTTGTCATGGCAATTACACATATATCTTACAGCTGCTTAACAATGCTGTTGGCAATTGTTAAGGTAATATCAGTTTTCTTCAATGGAATCTTCTGTTAAATTTATGGTCTTTTACCAACTATTTTGCAATGTGATTCTGTGTGCAAAATTCATTTCCGTTGGCTTATTTTTCTACTTGATTATTTGTCAACCTGGAAGTTGAAATCTAAAGAGGCTGTCTATACTGTAATGACTAGGATCACACCAATAGTTTGTCTACATGACTGGTATTATTCATAAAATTATGTAAACACTAAAGAGTACTAAATCACCGTAGAATGATATGATGGTTACATTTCAAATATTAATTAATATCAAATCATACATTAATACTTACGGAGAAGGAGAAAACTGAATATGTGTTCATTAACCTCCTCATGTTATTGGTGTTTGTCTCTAATTAAGAGGGTGATTAACAAAGACCATGCAACAACACAAAAGCATAAAAGAACTAGTAAGAGTCTATCTCATCAATCCCGCATCTTTTCCATCATTTTTCATTTCCTCTCTCTTTTTTTCTTTTATATTTACTTCTCTATTCTGGTTTTTTTGTTGCTCACTATATTTGCAGATCCACAGTTGGAGAGTATGGGAGGACGAGGCTCACATGGACAAACACAATTCGTTAACAGGTAATCTGAGACCATCTCCTGTTTTGGCATGATGTATTGATGTTTAACTTTGTTAGTTATCATTGGGAAATCCAACCATTTTGAAATTTGTTTGTTCTCAAACATGGAAAAGGAAAAAAAAATCCCTTTAGAACCCCCTGTTTCAACTATAAAGGGACGATTAAAATGATGCAAGTGGTTAATATGCAACATTGAAATATGACTGTTTTATAAACACGAAAATATCTAAAAAAAGGCCTCGATGCCATATCAACTTAAAACATTAAAGGTTATAATATCTAGTACTTTGACCATGCCAATTTTTTTTTGAAGTGAACTAGGTTCAAATTTAAGATATTGCCCAACATAACCATATAAACCAGACAGGAGAGGCATGATTTCCTACGCCATAGGAGGCTTTTTAGATTTCTCCATGGATGACCACTATTGGGGAGCTCAAGCGGGCTCATTTTTTGCTGGAAAACATGTTGTACTTAGTGTAATTAATAATTGTCTGAACCAAGGAAACTCGACAGTAACCTATATTCTGCTGCAGAAATCACAAGAGCAAAAACAATGCAAAGGCAATCTACCTTTGTTAGGGTTCATACATCAACTCCTATGGCCAGGCATAGCATCCTCATTTGGGTGGTAAATTCACTTCTACCTGACTAAGTTTATATAGCAAAAAATTATTGTTGTTCCAAGAAATAGTCAATCAAATTACCCAGTTGCATGGCTATCTTTTCATTTTCCTTTCTTTTTGAATTCCAGAACTTCTTGTTCAATATCGTTTGGAGCTTTGAAGCTTAAAGATGATTGAGTTAATGTTATACTGAAACTGCTGTGCTTTAATTGTGCAGACCTGTTTCTTTCGGCAGTTTGGGCGTTCTGTGGTCCGAGCAGATTACCTTTCACTCCGCAAGGGATTCATCACTGTATGTAATTGTTTGGTCAATAGTGGGACATTCCGCTTCCTGTTTATTTATTTTTAAGTGGAATTGCAAGTGAAATTTGAGGCACTCCAATTGAGAAAATTTTCTCACATCTCAGCATCACACTTGAAACAACATATCAAGGCATTTAGTGGCAAAAGGGCTAATGCTGTCTAAGCTGATGACAATTTTTTCGTTTATTATCGTTTAGATACTCAGAATTGACATTGAATAATCCGTTTCCTATAAGCAATTATAATTGACTACTTATAAGTCTGACAGACTTTTATTCACTTAATGGACTGATATCGCTCTCTATTTGCAGCCATGTGCATTAGGACTTGGTGGATTAGGTTTGCCATGGAGATGTATAAGCTAGATAAATATGAATATATTGGTTCTTGTTCAGTATTAGAGTTTTTTTTATTAATAATAAATATCTGATGCTTTACTTTTCCTGCCTTGCCAGATCAGCCACCATTTAGATAAATACCTATTAGTCAGCTTTTTTGGAAATCGTATTCCTATTATGTGCCTGTTGGAAGCATTCTACCGTCTACATCTTTTGGAAGCATTCTACCATCTACATTCTGATTATGGAAATGCTAAAAGATTTGATTTATATAGGGATTTGATTCATTTACTCTGCATGTCACAAAAGTTGTTTCTATTGATGAATAGTTATTGTGGTAACTCCATGTTAAATTACACTTTACATCTCTTGTTTCTTATTTATGGCAGAACCACAACCTTACTTCAAAATATGATTTCCACAGCTATATGGTTCGCTCCATGGAAGAAGAATTTCAACGTATAGTTGGTGTTAGGTAAGGAAAAATATTCTCTAGAATAGCAGTTGTGTCCCTTAATTTATTTTTTAGGTTAATATATGGCTAAAGAGAGTGAAAAGGATAATGGTCTTACTGGATGAATTCAAGCTTCAAAATTTCTTGAATAGTGAAAAAAATAGTAATATTTAAGACTGTTACACCGGCACTAAGTGAACTGTAAGAGATTCCAAGGTAACTTCATTCAATCTCCCTTTACCGTTAGATACTGATGTAAACAGAAACTGTCATGTGAAAGCTCTGTGTTGTATTTAAGCTTCATTTTCTCTCCTCAAATGACATCTGTTTTATCACTTTAGACCAATTCTTTCTAGTCACGTAATTTCTTTTCTTGTAGGTAATGTTCGATAAACAATATTGAACAGTAGTGCAAAGTATAATAGGCAAAATTTTATTTTATTTTTCTTTTTTAACCCTGTCCAGTTTTGTCTAATCCCATAGACCAAACATGCCGGCAAGGTTTTCTAAAGATGCTTTACTGACATTTCTCTTTTTTTCTTGAACTTTTACAGTGGTCCTCTCTGGGGATTTGTTGTAGCTTTTATGCTGTTCAACGTAAAAGGCACGTCATCTTTTGAATAGGAAGCTTAGTTTGTTTCCTCTTTATCTGAATTGACTAGCAAGGGAAAAATTATGCTTATATGCTCTGATATTCCTACGCTTTAGTATCTTGTTTCCCAACCCGTTCTCTCTCATAAAATTACGAAAGATTCAGAAGCTGATTGCAGTTTATAACTTGTAGGATCTAATCTCTACTTTTGGATCGCTCTAATTCCAGTCACTGTAAGTTTATCTAGTTGAACATCTTATATTACACCTTTAATATGCGGCGTAGGAATATAAAAATCTTCTTATTAGCATACAACTGGGATTTGTGATTGAGTAGTTTTGACATGAAAATGGAAAGGAATTGACAATAAATATGTAAAATATAAAAATAGAAGTATAAAAAGATGCACAGAGAGGGGTATAAGCCAGAGATGGAGGGAGAGAGAGTGGACAGAAGCGTGAACATGTATGCAGTCCTTGAATTTGACAGTTCGACTCCTGCACGTCAAAGATTAAAGAGATAATTGAGACAATTTACGGAAAATGAAAAGCAGGAGTTTCTGTTTTGTCATAATATATTTTGGTTGGACTCTTTTAAATGTATCCTGCCCACTTATGTAATGGACCTAGATGGTGTGGTGCTTTGATTGAAATGGATTACACTTGCAGGGTTAATTTATAAAAGAAAAGGAAAGAAAGAATATGACGAACTGATTCTGCCGTCAGTGATAGAATAAAATATGGTTTGAGGCTATTAATTAGTGTTCATTGCTTTACACCATAAAGGAAAAGAAACCAGTGTCTTTGACATGATTGTTCGACTTTCTTCTCTGATACAGTGTTTTATCTGCAGCTTGTTCTATTTGTGGGTGCAAAACTGCAACATATTATTGCAACCTTGGCACTGGAGAGTGCAGGAATAAGTGGGGGTTTTGCAGGACCAAGGATTAAACCCCGAGATGAGCTGTTTTGGTTTAATAAGCCAGAATTATTATTATCTTTGATACATTTTATCCTTTTCCAGGTTGCCCAGTTTCATTGTTATTCTAATCCTGATTTGTAGGCTTCTTTCTTTCAAATCTCTTCTATGATGCATTGTTACTAACTTTTTCCGTGTTCACTTTGCAGAATGCATTTGAGCTTGCTTCTTTCTTTTGGTTCTGGGTACTCCCTTCCTTCCCCTGAAGTTCTTATGATTGTTTCAGAATTTCATAATAGATACATCAAGGGGTGTTGATGACATTATCGAGTTTTACATTTTTTTTCATTTTGAATTTTAAAATCTGGCTTTCCTCAACCTTTGAGTTCTCCCAAATACTAATGTGCTGTATGAAAGATCAATGGAGATACATTCTTAACATTAAGGCTAAAAAAAGGTGGATTTTGTCTTCGTCTTCTCGTTTTTTCCCTTCTAGCTGGGGGTAGATTGGTAAGCATCTCACGAATGTGATAGTATCATATATGCAGCTCTGACAAAGGTGTGCTTTTAATGCAGTGGCAGTTCGGGTATAATTCGTGCTTCATAAAGAACCAGTTGCTGTTATATCTACGACTAATTGTGGGGTATGCAAAAACTTTAAACTGTAACACAATTTCCTTCCATTTGTCTGCAAAAATAAATTTATGTCGAGTTTGATAATCAATAGCTGAGACTGCAGTTGATTTTGCATAGGTTTTCGGGACAGTTTTTATGCAGCTATAGCACCTTGCCACTCTATGCACTGGTTACTCAGGTACAACAACAAACCGAGAACATAAAATTAGAAAGCAAATGGATTGTCCATAAGTTTCCTTCTGATAACATTAATGTGGATTGAACCATGCGCAAGAATGAAAAAGATGTTGAAATCTTGTTTATTGTAATTTTTTGAGTTCTCGGTATAGCTGTATTATTCCCAGAAAAGTTTAATCTTTTCCATTTTGCCCATTCTTTTGCCTAGATGGGAACGAACTACAAGGCCGCGTTAATTCCACAAGGGATACGGGAAACAATTCACGGATGGGGAAAGGCAGCTAGGAGAAGGAGAAGACACGGCACTTTCGCAGATGATTCAACCATTCATACAGACACAAGTACAGTATTATCAGTTGAGGAAGATGACCATCAGTTGGTAGATAGTCCTCGAGTAGTCCCTCGAACAGGCTTAGAAATCGAGTTGCCACCACATATTGTCGATATCAGTGGTCATTCCCCAGTTGCTAATGAGACATCGAGTAGGATTGGTACGCCTCTCCTTCGACCATCTGCTAGCATTTCTTCCTCAGTTTCTCCTAGGATTCAGCCAGAAATAATTACAAGATCCTTGACAATGCCCATGAGAAGAGAATAGAAACGAGACTAACAATGATGCCACAAAAATGTCGAGCAAAAATCAAATTTTAGTCTCCTGTCAATACTTTTGCATGTGTTAGTTGTAACATAAAGTAATAGATGAAATAGATAACATGTGACTTATGTTGCCTTAAAAATGTTATGGATGCAAGGGGGAAACTATGAGAGGATAGCATATTGTTGCAGAATTTGTATTGCCATCCATATGATACCACATCTGTTTTTTATTTGCCTCCAAGTTTTATTCATTTTCTGCTTTGTATAAATTGCTAGTACGTGTTTCTTCTCTTTTACGGAATGGAAGATATTGCAGTAAATTGGACATGAATTTTGAGAAGGACCCAGGTATCCGATCACAAATTTATTGAGAATAAAGTTTAGTTTGTCAATCACCGCGATATGAAAGAAAATTCCATTTTTACACCATGACCAGTCGTGTAAACAATGATCAATACATAAGGTGAAATCTCACTTAAATCGAGTATGTAAATAATAATCTATATATAAAAAGTTTTGTGCTATCCTTTCAAAATGTAACCCCCCCCTTAATCCCTTGTCGAATGTGCTTGACAATCCCCCATAATAAGCTCACTTAAAATAATATGGTATCGACGCCTCAAGGCTCAAATGAGCAATTTGACTTGGCCAAGAGTTTAAATGAACGATAGAGATTACTGCTTTTAAACGAACCACTATAAATATCTTGTTAAAATATGACGTCACTTGAATATAAAACTACTAATCAATATAAGAGGGCTTGAGCATTTTCTCAACTTTCAAAAAGAAACCCCAAGACTCACAAATAAACTGTCGAAATGCATTTTCTATCAGAATAAATGCTCCCAAAAAAAACCCCCACACACATGCTTATCACTGAAGCCATTCTCTTTCCTATTTCTTATCCAGATCAATTTATCAAATACTCGTTAGATCTAACACATATTACAGATCCAGAATCTGAAGAGAAGGTTACTCAACTATATGTTTCTTTTATAAAAATTCTAATATAAGATCAGCCATGGATAATCCACACACCACGTCCACTTGTTACATAGCAACATCTGGATCCAACCTTCTCTGAATAGCAGCTGCAGCCTGTTGATTCAAACTAGTTAAATAATAGACGGGGATGAAAATGGACATAACGTTTTTTTTTTTGAAAATCACCCTCACCTCAAAGTTGCCAAGCTTATATTGGTAAGCCATCTCTTCCTTGAGTCGGGCTTGCTCTTTCATTGCTTGAGCCTGCATCCAATCAAGTAAATAAAAGCGATTAATTGGATTTAATTTTAACACGTGTCTAGAAAATGAGATTTTATTGCTTATGCAGAAGAATACCATTCCACTCTGCATCTCCCGCTTTAAAGCTTCCACTTGTTCTTCCTTTTGCCTTTCACGTTCTCGCATGAGTTCTAGCCTGAGAAGGGAAATGGCCAAAAATTAGAAACAAGCAGAACTGAAATCAGCAACAAACTAAGTTCTAACACAGTAAAGCAAGTACAAGGGGTGTTTTCATTGATAACTACCCAAGTTCTGTTCTGTTGTTCGGATACCATCTAGGTCAATAAATTATTAGGGAAGCAATATCTTTTGCGTATATGGAGATTAGCAGCATCTCAAAGACAATACTGAATATTGCGCGTGCATGACTGCAGGTTGATGTGGCGTTATTGATGCCAAAACAGTAAATGTTTTATCCTCGAAGCTATTGTCTTTAGAGCATCTTGTTTCTTAGAAGTTCAGAAAACGATGGCCATCGCTTTCATGTTAGTCATGGACATGATAAAGCAAACTAATAAATGCATAGTGCCGTTTCATTTGTATTCCACTCTTTCAACAAACCAAATATACATCATACTGAATATGTCATATTAACTCATGAATGCGTATTTTTGTGTCCAAGTAAAGAACTATGTCTATAGCTCTAGATTTTGGTCTGAAAATGGACTCCAGTTGAAGTTGTCTGAATCAAAGGAATGAAAGAATTCCTAAAGATGAATCTATGAATGCCAAGTAAATCTACGAATGATAAAGCAAAGCAAGCAAGCACTTGAAGTTAAAGACCAACCTTCGCTGCTCTTCATCGTTAAATACAGTACGTTCTTTGTCGGGGAGTTTCTTGATACCTCTTTTAATTTCCTTCTCAATTTTATGTCGATAATAAGCATCAAGGTCATAATATCTGCAACCATTAATGACAAAGAAATGTGGTAAAGACTCGACTTAAATCATGAGGCTGAACAAGCACTTAAAAACATCTATACACTACTACATCATTGCGGTAGCAAGTCATCTCGAAACAGCAAATCTTATTCTCTCAAAGACGAGCCTTTTGCAACAATATTTTCTTATTTCCACATTATAAGTTAGACATAAATCACCCAGGTAGAAATGACAGCCTACTTGCATGCTTATGTATAACAATCTACCCAACAGAAAATAATATATGCATCTGAAATCTAAGATCAAATCCCCTACCACCCTAAAAAGCTAAATATCAATAGTGATAATAACAATATGAAAAGAAATCTGCTAGGAGAAGAGTAGAGGAAACAAGACCAACGGTGAGTGTTTGGGATTCCTAGTTTCTCCTAAAATTATAATGCATTTCTAATGGATCCCACCAAACATTGATTTGGAAGACTCTTGTCAGCCATTCATTGTGGGCAGTGGGTGTAATTTTTGTGGAACTCTCCTGGGCATATTTGGTAATCCCTTGATCTAAAAGCAACTGCTCTATTGGTATTGAGAACCGTGATGTGCAGACACCAGACAGCATTAAATTAATCACAATATCTTCGAGGCACTGTTTGCTGGGCCTTA
Organism: Fraxinus baroniana; assembly: GCA_903798355.1. Lineage (NCBI taxonomy): Eukaryota > Viridiplantae > Streptophyta > Magnoliopsida > Lamiales > Oleaceae > Fraxinus > Fraxinus baroniana. The sequence continues at coordinate 6,111 of CAIGRO010282096.1, read as the reverse complement.
TTAAACGTGAATTATAATTTTAGGAGAAAATTAGGAACCTCAACCACTCACAAGATGTATGAATGATAATAGCAATATAAACAAGAGTTAATAATGAAAAGACTAACTTCTTAGATGGAAAGGTAGCTGTGTTGTGATCTTCCATGAACCTGAGCATTATATACCATTGAAGTTATAACACAAATAAATTTAATATCAAAATTATTAACTATATTTCAATTGTTGCATAAAACTGGAAATTAATAATTTATTACTGTTTGAACATTTGCTTCTCTTCCCAATTGGGCAGACTTTCCAGATTCACCTGTTGAAGAAAAACCATCATATTATATTCATGGCAAGAGCAAGTGAGCAACTCTCCAAAATACCTGAGAAAAATGGACAAAGCTGGTTTGCCTCATATTCAATATAAACACCAAGGCAAACTAATTTGTGTGGTAATAGCATCATTTCCGAAAAGAGAAGTGTAGGGAAGCAACTGAAAGAGAATTTTTGACGAAAAAAATAGACAACTTATGTATAGAAGTATACTTGACGATTGTCCATCAATCTTCTAAAGAAAGAAAAAGTCAATTAAAACCGGCATACCTGTTTAACTTCTGCTAACCATGCAGTAAACTCAGGCCTTTTATTCCTACAAGAAACCGAGGTAATAAAACAAAAGTGTTTGAGAAGTAGTGCAACGTCTATTAGCAGACTGACTTAGAACAAAACAAACAAAAGAGGAATTATCTGCAGACTGCATTCAAACTGCATTCACTACAGGATCAAAAGTCCCCAGTCTTTTGCACTCACTGAAAGTTAAAAGGTAAAATTTCAGTAGTATAATAGTGTACACATCTAAATTTCTAGTTCAAATCTCACCCAAGTAGTTATATTAATGCTGATGGAACTAGTGAGTAGTGACCAATACAAAGGCTTGGCTCGTCATCAAGGGATTCACTCTAATATATGATAACAATTATCAGGACATTTGCACCTATAGCTAAGATGAATATAGTACATGCCTTACATATCCAAAAAGCTCCTTAATAGTTCCATCCTCTTTATCATAGAGGGTCGGTAATCTTTCTAAGGTCTCCAACAAACTCTCTATATTTAAAAATTAAAATAAAGAGTGCATTTGACTCTCCAAATGTAGAGGGTCAAACCCACTATCTAGATTATATTTTTAATGATTTCATTTAGCATTTTACACTTTTCTGTCCAGCTTATTAAAAAAAATAAGAGGATTAAAATATAAAAAGAGGAAAACTACGTAAAAAGAGGAGGGAGAAGATTGAGTCATCTTATAGAAAAAAGAAAAAGAAAAAATAAATATACAAATCGGACTTGTATAAACAGAATCGCCGTTTATTTTTTGAAAGTTCTTCAAGATGTTCTTTATACCGAAAAATACACTCTTATGAATAAAAAGTTTGGTCAGAGATGCTCTTACTATCCTTGGCTTCCAATCTCAAAATATGGTCACTATATCAACTAAATGTAAAACTTTTCGTGCAGAGAGCAGGAGTTAGTATTTATGGACCCACCACTAGAATTTGAAGCAAAATTTAGAAGAAAGGTTTGCAAATTGAATAAATCCATGTGTGTCTTGGCACAGTTACCGCAAACATGGATTGAAAGACTTACATGTTCTGTTAGAAAGACAGCACATTTCTAAAGACGGACGATCACTCAATATTATAAAAATAAAGGAGATCATTGTTGCATGAAAATACATGGTATGATGCCCATAAAAGCAGCTTCCAAAACTTGCAGTATAAAACCTTGACCCCTTCACCATCCACCCTTCCCACCAGGATGATATCATGGCCCTATACAGCATGGATATTAGCATCCTACAAAACCTTAATGCAGAAGCTTATGATTTACTACTTTCAAGCACTCACGAGACTGAAAGATGCACTACCACCCTTCCCACCAAGATGCATAGCGGACTTAGCAGGGCATCAGCATCCTACTAAACCCTAAAGCAGAAGCACCAGATTTACTATTTTTTGGTTACCCATGAAACCCAAAGATAAACTATGAAACCCAATGTAAACGGAATGGTGGGGTGCCATATAACCACCAAGTGATCCTCCATCGAAATGTAAAGATATCTTTGTTCAGCTGTGGCAAAGGTGGGGGGATTATGGTCGCAGAGGCACTAAACTTAGTTAATTCGTCAATTGTGAAATGCCTTTTCTAAGTAACAAATGAACCAAATTTCTCAACATCAAAATAACCTGACCCCAGTATCGAAATATTTGCCAAAAATTTTCACAGTATCATATACAGATAATTTAAACCTGTCCTTATATCATTAACTGACCACGGAAAATTATTTCCCATAATCTTCATAATTTCTGCAGACAAGCACAATTCTTGAAGAAAAAAAGATAACCAAGGAACACACACAACAAAAAGAAAAAAAGAAAAAGAAAAAAAGAAAAAACACACACAAAATTTCACAGGCAAATGAAAGTGTAGCAACGTACCACATATCAGTTTCTCTAATGATACCATATTGTCCCCAAGAATTAGTTACAGCACCTTTCTTCCCTTTCTCTTTCTCTTTCTTCTTATCCTTCTTTTTCTTCAATTTTTTCTTCTCTTCTTCTTTTCGTTTCCTCTTCTTATCCTTTTCCTTTTCTCTCCTCCGCCTCTCCTTCTTCTCCTCTCTCCTTCTCCTCTCCTTCCTCCTCCGCCTCCTTTCCTCTTCAGAATCCGAGTAATACGAACTACCCGACTCCGACTCCGAATTACTAAAATCATCATAATCAGACGACGAAGAGTAGGAATCACTATCTCTTGACCGTTTTCTCTTGGAACTGGAGGTTCGAGTTTTATTCTTCTTCTTCGTTCGTTTTCTGCTGCCCTCGGATTTTCTAGATTCTTCGTCGGATTCCGAGTCCGAATCCGGATCTGGTTCCGAATCGTAGTTGAGGCGGCCACGTTTATTAGATTGAGACACTCCATTTTTGCCTTCCGGAGTTCCGTTTCGATCCTTCGCCATTTTAGTGTGAGCTATTGCTTGTCGAAGAGAATTTGCGAATTCAGGGCAGCCTATATATGCGTGAAGTCGCATTTACATACGCTTTTCAAATTGTCATTACACGCGACTTTGGTTAGATATTTTGTTTTTGGAAAAAGCTATTTGCCCAGGCTCCAGGACCGACTAAAAAACAGGGATTCAAAATTGATGACGTGGCATCAATAATTTGCAATTTTGGAGGGAAGCCGTAGTGAACCGGACCGGTTTTTTATTCCCTTTATTCCACGAACAAAGCCATTTCCTCCCATTTCCATCCACTCCAATGACTGCATTCTCCATTCCAGCAACCCAAAATAAATCATTTCCCCTCTCTCTCAAAGACCGACTGGTCTTTTCGGTACGTGAGCTGCACTTCAAAGTGAAGGTAGAATTTGTTGGCCCTTCGAGGAATTTGAAAATGTCTGCTCCATTAACTTGCCCGAAGAAGTGTGAACAAAGATTGAAGGTAGATTTTTGGGGGTTTTGAGGAACTTGATGAAATCATACTTTGCCCCAAACTTTGAAGTCCCAAATTCTCTCGAAGTTGCCCCCATCGCTCCCTGTCGAGGTGTCAATCCTTGTTCCCACCGCTCCCTGTAGGTAAAAATTCATCCTCTTCACATTTTCGAACAAATGGGTTTTCAAATTGTGTTGATACAACCACTTCACATTTCTCTTCCACCCTCTTTCGGTGCTTAGTTAGTATAGTATGGTTTATATTTGGGGATAAAAACATCTCTGACTCTCAAAAAATAGAATCCTTTATGATTACTGTCATTTGACAACATCCATAATTGTGCCTAACCTGTAGTGAAAGTATTGGATTTTCCCAAGATATCCTCAGCATTGTGTCCTTTCACCCAGAGATTTTGGTTGACAAGATTTCATAGCAAAATAATGATGTGAGAATGCTGCAAGATGGATTTAATTTTACTTTGTAAATGGACCTAAATTAGAAGACAATCTAGCAAGGACATGAGGCTTCAAAGTGGGATGAAGCTAGTAATGCTGGATGTATCGATGCCTCTTGCATGCTTGCGGATTACCAATATAATTCACGCGGGTGTCAAGTAAAACACCCTCAGATATCAGCCTTCTACAATATGTTGTGATTAATAGTCTATTCCATTGTTAAATGTTGGATTTCACGTCTCCGCGACACCATAACATCCAAATTATCATTTAGGCATTATAAAATTTTGATTTTTTGATTTTTTGATTTTTTTTGATTTTTTTTTTTGGTTTTGCAATGTGTAACTGTTTATATCATTGTACATCAATATGATATTTGTCCGAAATGTGGATTTTGGGTAAGAAGATTACAATTATACTTATCTGCAATATTTATTCTTTAACTGCGAACTTTTCATATTTTTGCATTTTGGTGGAATCGATATTCCAGTAAAATTTCTGATCAATATAGGATATCAAATTCAACATTTATGTGTAATTTTGTTAATATTGGGCTATTGGGTTCTATACTTGATAGAAAAACTACTCATAAATAGACACTTTAATTAGTTAAATTACTTACAGGTTGCTGTTGGCAGTGATCACATTGAAGCATGGCTTGCTCCTTACGTTCGGTAGTTCTCTCCAGTGATGAAAGCTTCCTTCTCCACACACTAAATCACGAAGGCCTATTGGTGAGAAGTATAATGCAACCGGGGATTATTCTTATGGTAGTGTATCGGTGAGAATGTATTCCAGTAAATGGAACTCCAGATACAGTAGTCGAAGCAAGAGGTGCTAAGGAGATGCCAAGTTCAAACTCTGTTATGCATCAAAATCTGTTTTTGATGTTTCTTTTTTTGTGATGTAACGAGCCATGAAACTATTTTTGGTTATGCTCGTGAATGGAATTGTAAGGAACCATTATGGCAGATCTTTTGTATGTCATTATGTCAGATAATGGTTTAATGTCGTCATTTTATTTTCATCAAGATGTACTTTGGTATGCTTGCTTTTATATAAGAAATAGGAATTGAGTTCTGATTATGAGTTTGACTTAGGCACATGTTTTCTAGTTTTTTTCAGAGCTAACTCTTTACATCTGAAGCAATTTGAGATCTCTGATTAACTAATTTTACTATCACTCCAAAGTTTCAATTGCAGTGGTTATACACTTTATATTGTAACACAGAATGCAGTATAGAAAATGCACAAGAACTTACACTGTTATGGACATACAAAATGAGTAATATAAGCTCTACATTCCATCAACAAAGATTATTTCTGAACAAAGAAAATCCCAAGACTTAAAACATAATTTTATTCAAAGAAACACCAGTGCATAATTTTTTACATGAATATAAACTAATCACACAGTCTTGCCAAAGGAGCAGAACATAAATAGAACATAAATAGAAATTATTTCTATTTTATAGTTCCTAGTCTTGCCAAAGGAGCATACTACAACACAGAAAATCCTAAAAAATTTCTTATCACTGAACTTTTCCCCTTCCTTTCCTATTGTCCTCCGCAACTTCCTTTCCTTTGCGTATGGTAACGTTGATGGATATTTCGATGTCTTTTTCTTCAGTTATTTGAGCACGTGTTGAACATACACGATAGATTGTGACCGGGGTTCCTACAATTGTGACATATGCCACTATTCTTCCCCACCATAGCCCTTCACTGTCGTAATCAAACTACAACTAAGTTAATCCAAATACAACCAAAAGACATGCACAAATCATCAATTTAGGAATAATTGCATTTCAAGAAGCATTTTCAAGAATCAAAGAAATGCATTTTCAGAAAGTATAGTAAGGAAGCAAAGAAATGCATTTTCAGGACGCACAGAAATGCATTGTCAGGAAGCAAAGAAGTGCATACTTAGGAAGTATTGTCATCATTCAAACTACAAGAGATTATAATCTGCTAAACCTATGTTTCTTCTGCAAGCTTTTACTATATTACACCAAACCGCAAAGGCCATTCAATAAGTGCAGAACAAAAAAAATGCAGGGCAAGTGAAGTTCACAGACAGTAAAACAAACAATAAGGGAATCCAAAAATATTCCTCTCTTATGCAAGTAATTGTATTTATTTCTGTGTCTATTTTGATTAAGAAGTTGCTACTAACACTG
>CAIGRO010282077.1:0-16815 GCA_903798355.1 Fraxinus baroniana | reverse complement strand
TTTGCCAATTTTCTATCCAACACTTTCTCAAATTTCAAAACTAGTTGTCCTACATCACTATGCATTAGGAAAAGATAAACTCCTTGATGAGCTATCTCATTGATTATGTAGCCTACCGAAGACGGATTCCATGAAATTCCAAGTTCTAAAAAAATATAACAAATTAGCCAAAAGCCTTCAAAACTAATTGGTGCAACAATGGGAAAGAAATTCTTGTTTGAAATATTATATTACTAAAAATTATAATTACGTAAAAAACCACCACGTTGTATTCTTAACATAAAATAAATAAATCTATTCCCTCACTTTTAGCTAACACTGTACATATTATTTTTATTTTTTGTTTTTACGGCAAAAATTGATGTAATGAAATGGTATCATACGTTATCAAAGCAGACAAATACCTCAATCAATGTCTGTATGACTAACGCACGAGTCACATACTGGCGGATCTAGCAGGGGGCTACCTACCCCAACCCACATGGTAAAAGGAGAGAAATTTTATAGTTAAATTGGCCAAAATATTTATATTAGCCCAGCTTCATATTGAGTCTCAGATATTAATAAAATGTGAACAATTTTATTACCAAGTTAGATTTTTATTTAATGCATATTTTACTTATAATTATATATAAAATTTTATAATAAATAAAATTGTATTTATTAGAGTTAAAATAAATTACTTATTTTTCTAAGAAATGTTTGGTTAAGCTTAAATTAATTAAATCTTTTAGTTTTAAAAATATTTTCATCTATAAATTATTCATTCTTATAAGAATGAAACTTACTTATTTTGGTCATGAAATTGATGTTACTATCAAAATAAATAATTTACTTTATATTTAATCTTATAATAAAATAATATTTATAAGAACTTATTTGTTTATAATTAATAAGATTATATTTATATTATAGAAGTTAAATCAAACATGAATGTGAAAGAAATCAATTTTTTTTACCCTTGAAATTTCTTCTTGTTTTTCACTTTGGGTGGATTCTTCACTCATGGTAGAATGTTTTGGTATAAAAGATTGATGCCCACATTAGATAATATCTTTGAGAATGGTGACATATAATAATGTATTTTCGGTTGCCTTTTTAGCCAAAACTTTCAGTTGTTTGAAACAAATGGTAATAAAATTCTAGAGTTTTTTTTAGCTTTTGATTGATGGATTTATATCATTTGCTTACGTTTATCATGCTTCTATCAGTTTATATTTTCTAAGGTGAGCATCAATTTGTATTTCACTAGAAAAAGTAAGAATATGTAGTGAGACATTTTAGGGTGAGAATATAGACTTGTACTTCATTAAGTGTCGATGCCATTTATCAGGATTGTAATGACTGTAGTCTCCTAAACTCGATCTCATGTAGCATGAGTTTATTTTGATTTTTTAAATTTTAGCCCAACCCAAAATCATTTCCTAGCTCCGTCCCTAGTCGCACAACCCACACATGCCAAAAAAGAGCATGGGGCACTCAAGAAGCGGTCTTTACCCGTGTGTAAAAATTGTAATAGTCGAAATTGCTTGAGCATGTTTCTAACTGCAATGTGTAATGAGGTGGATACATTGGAGTTACTAGAGCGCAATAAATTTCAAGATTGAACTGTACTTATCTGAAAATCCTAATGATAGTTATGTCAATACAACTAAAATAAACCCAAATTTTTTGAAAAGCTAATAAGGAAAATAACTTAAAGCTAGGATTTTCACGAAACTAAAATTTCACGTTCAGATTGGGATAAGAATTGAGACAAAATAGTAAAAGCTTAAGTTTCATGGGGTACCTTTCTTTTGGGACAGAAAGGGACACCGTGCGACAGTAGTCTGCTCCGCTAGACTACCTTCTGTCTTTTTTCGAACGTTTTGGGCTGAAAGAAATTTTGATTACAATTTGTAGAAAATTTGCAATGGAGAATTTAGATGTATTGAAAGTAAATTGATCATTGATTGATGATAACGAAAAATTACAATTGATAAAAGCAAAAAATTAAAATGGCTGGTACATGGGGTGAACACTGGTAAGCTTGAAAGACATTTGAATGACTAATACCCCTATAATAGCTTGCGGAACATAAACCTAAGAGATCAGAGTAGATGTTTAAGTGAAAAGGAATCATACTAAACATTTACAAATATCATAACTATTTTAGAACTGCACGTAACTATTACAATAGAAAGGAAATTACAATTCAAACTGAACTAATATTTACAATGTGCAGTCGAAATTGGGCAAACTACGGCTGCGATTGGGTCAATGGGCTAAGTAAAGCTACAGTCCTTGACATTCTCCCCTCACTTGTTTTAGCAACGTCTTCCGTGTCATCGATGCATGATATGCTTCAATTAATGGTTTGATGGATCCAATCTTTTTTTCTCTTCCCCAAGTATTCTCCTCATTACTGCATCCACTCCATTTTGACCAAGTACTCTTGATGATATTTTTTAGAAACTCGAGTAGTTTGATGGTCCAGGATATCTTCAACAACCTTTTTTCCACCTTTTTTTCAGTTTAAACACAGGTTACTTTGGCTCATTTCTGGGTGCGTCTCTTTGTCTGCAAAGTATGATTTGAGTACACCAACATGAAGGACCTTGTGGTTTTTGTACCATGAAGGGAGTGCAACTATATGCGACTCTTTCAATCCTCTTCACAATGGATAATGATCCAATATATTTTGGCACCAATCTTAAGTCTTTCTCTCTTTTCAATTTATAACAGTTTCTATCAGGAAGTTTGACCATTATCGGATTTCCAACATTAAATTCAAGGAAACAACGCTTTAAATCTACAGATTGTTTATACCATTTTTTTAGCTTTCTCAATATAACTCCAACCATTTTCAATATTTCATTTCCACTCGTGAGAGAAGTTTTTCGATTGAGGAGACTTGGTACTTTGATCGATATCTACAGTATGAGGGAGTAACGGTTGCTAACCACTCACAATATCAAAAGGACTCTTATTAGTGGAAAAACTCTTTAAGGCATTGAAGTAAATCTGAACTGCATCCAAAAGTTTTACCCAATTTTTTGCGAAGTAGAGATAAAGTACCAAATATATTCTTCCGTCATAAAATTGAAGCTCTCTGTTTGTCCATCAAATTTAGATGAAAGCTAGAACTCATGCTCAAAGTTGAACCAAGAAGTTTGAACAACTCGATCCAAAATATACTAGTAAATCGAGGATTTCGATCACTAATGATGTCTTTAGGCAGTCTCCAGTATTTAACAATATGCTTGAAGAAGAGTTGAGTCGTCTCTTCAGCTAATACATACTTGGGCGCTGTGATGAAAGTTGCGTACTTTGATAGACGGACTACAACGACAATGATAGTACCAAACTCCTCAACTTTTGGCAATTCAATATTTTAGTCCATCAGTACACTCTCGAATGACCTAGTTGGAATGAAAGAGGCTTAAGCAAGCCTACCTTTTTCTAATGATCTATCTTATCTTACTGACAAATAAGACATGTTTTCACATAAGTTACAATGTCGTCCTACATTTGAGGCCTGTAGTATGCATGTTGTGGTAGTACAAAATGCGTTCATCTCCAAGATGCATGTCTAAATCGTGTTGTGACGTTCTGTAATTTGTGATTTCCTCAAATCTAGCCGAGTCCTTATCCAAATTGCCTGAATCTAGTCTCTTGTATTTGTCGTAATCGTGCTATCTAAAAGAACAACCATAGAGAAAATGGTGGCCAAGTCGGCCCTCCGACTAAGAGCATTGGCAATATAATTACTTTAACACAAAATTGAACTCTGAAAGAAGTTCCTGTTAGGACATAAAGTGACTAACCGTAGTGTTATCTATCTTCACAATAAATGGAGACCTAAACAAATAGTGATGTCATCCTCTAAGACAATGGACTACCACCAACAATTCCTTTTTGTATGCTGAGTAATGATGTTCTGTTTGGTTCAACATTTGGCTCTCATATACTACCGGATGTCCTTCTTGCATAAAGACTCCACCAAGTGCAAAATCTAAATCATATGTATGAACTTCGAAGGGTTTAGTCATATTCGTTAAGCCTAACACTGTGTTTCTCCACATCGAATTCTTCAACTTTTCAAAAGCAGTTTGGCATTGGGATGACCGGTTACAATCTTTGTCAATTCGGTAAGTGATAGTGCAATTTTTGAGCACCCTTTCACAAATCTTTGATAGTAATTGTATAACTGGAGAAACAAACGTACATCGCATGCATTCTTTGGTGGTTGTCAGTCTTTGATAGATGTAACCTTCTTTGAATCCATGCATATTTTACCTTGTTCGATGATGTGACCCAAGGAACTGATAGACGTTTGAGAAAATGAGCATTTAAATGGTTTGGCATAGAGTTCATTTTCTCGTAGCCGATTGAAAACCTACCTCACATGTTGCTCATGTTCCTCTAATGTCTCGTTATAGATTACTATGTTTTCCAAGTACACCACCACAAAATCGTCTAGGAACTCGTGAAGTACTTGATTCATCATCGTACAAAATGTCGATGGAGCATTTGTTAAATCAAAAGGCAACACTCTAAATTCAAAGGCTCCATGTCTTGTTACACCGTAGTATTTACTTCCTCTCTCTCTCTCTCTCTGATCCGAACTTACTAATATCCGGACTTAATAAGATCAATCTTTGTATAATATCTTGCCCGGCTCAGTCGATCGAAGCAATCCGTGACCAGCGGAATATGATAGCTATTCTTCACAGTGATCTTGTTTAAGGCTCGATAGTCACAACACATTCTAAGAGAACCATCAACCTTTTTCTAAAAGAACACGAGAGCTCCATATGGTGATTTCGCAGGCACAGTAATCCCACTTTTCAACATTTCTTCCAAAAGTTTTCAACGGGGTAGTTGTGGGTAGCACTAGTATCTACTATAGCCCTAAAAGGCTTTCCACTAATCTTCACATTAATGTACATTAAGATTTTAGCCTTACACATATGAGCTTTCGATTTTTCCATCTTTACCTGTTTCGAGGGAACATCATCCTTTTCAGTAGCCCGATGCGATAGTGTATTGCACCAATGTGAGAATGAGCCATCCACATCCCCATCCTCTTCGGAGTCGGTCTCACCGTGACAGCTAGATTGTGGGACATCTTGCTTTGAAGTAATTCTCCATCTCGTTTGTTGACAATATGCATTTACCATATGTTTCTAAGGGCACTTCAATACCAGATGATGTCCTTCACATAAAAAGTACATCAATTTAGGAGTGGCATCAGAATTCCACTCTATCTGCACTAAACACTAACATGAGAGAAATAAACAATTCTTGCTTCTGAAAAATAAGAAAATGAAGATCCCCTAATATCCCACTTCTCAACAAATAAGCAATTGAGGATGAGATCAAAAGCATGTAAGGCAACAAAAATCCCCCAATATCCCACTTCTCATATCAAACTCTTAAGTCCACACTAGTAAAATTAACTTAAAAAATGTAAAAAAAACCAAATATTTGCACACTATCCAATTCCACATGTTAATTATCAATGCAACCAAGAAGAGAGAATATTTTAAAACTAACTAATTAATGAATACATATGAAACACCTATCAAGATAAATTGAGTTTCTTTTTTTTGACAAAATCGATAAAAATAAAATCCTCGTGCCAAAAACCCAATACTCGTAAACAAGCTTTGCAAGAAGTATAGGAGGCAAATAACAGAAAAGGACCTGGTGGAAAATGAGGTTGGAGACATGTTTACCAGGGAGTTCTCGAACTCTGTTTATGGCAGTTTCAGAAGAATTGTCCAAATTGTCGACAACCACGGCCTTATACCCACCCGGCAGCAATTACAGCACCGTGTGACTCCCAATGACTGGCGAGATTTGGCTTTGAGGCGACGCCTAGAGTGAAGGATGGAGAGAGCGTGAAGGCGATTTGGGTCTTAGGGCTTTGTTTTTCAATTTAACGTCATTTTGTTTTGTTTTTTAATGTATCGACCCAACTACCCAACCCAAAACCCACCCAAAAAAGGCATAAAACTGAGGTTTGGATAGGATTGGACGGTTTACTCGGATTGATTTGAGTTTTACTCACTCCTAATTATACATGTATTTATTAATGTTGTTTACAGAATTGGGTTAATTTCACAAATGGTCACTGAAGTTACCTGAAAATTTCAAAATGGTCACTGAAGTTTGAAATTTCTTTCACAAACGGTCACTGAATTTTCAGATTTTTTGGGCAAGTTTGAGGTAATTTTTTGACAACTTCCGACCACCAAAACCGTCGATTTCGGATACCGTTGGAAAGCCCACGATATCCTCTTCAATTACTACCAAAAATCTCCCCAAAACTCCAAGTGATTTGGCCGGAATAAACGATCACTGAAGTTTCAAAATTTCTGAAACGATCATTGAAGTTTGAAATTTCTTTCATAAACGGTCACTGATTTTTCAGATTTTTTGGGCAAGTTTGAGGCAATTTTTCGGCAACTTCCGACCACCAAAATCGTTGATTTCGAATACCGTTGGAAAGTCCACGATGTTGTCTTCAATTACCACCAAAAATCTTCCCAAAATTCCAAGTGATTTGGCCGGAATAAACCAACGAAGTCGGCAACCGAAAATTGTGAAAATCTGCCCAAATTTTTAGATTTTTTGGACGAGTTTGCGGCATTTTTTCGGCAACTTCCGACCACCAAAATAGCCAATTTTGAATACCGTTGGAAAGCACACAATGTTGTCATCAATTATCATAAAAAATCTCCCCATAATTTCAAGGGATTTGGCTGGAATAAACCCACGAAGTCAGCTACCAAAAAAGTCCGAAAATCTGCCAAGTTTGGGTAGCCGACTTCGTTGGTTTATTTTGGTCAAATCACTTGGAGTTTTGGAGAGATTTTTGGTAGTAATTTAAGAGAACATTGTGGGCTTTCCAACGGTATCCGAAATCGATGGTTTTGGTGGTCAGAATTTGCTGATGAATTTGCTGAAACTTGCCCAAAAAATCTGAAAATCTGGGCAGATTTTCACAATTTTCGATTACCGACTTTGTGGGTTTATTCCGGCCAAATCACTTAGAGTTTTGGGGAGATTTTTGGTGGTAATTGAAGAGGACATCGTGGGTTTTCCAACGGTATCCGAAATCGACGATTTTTGTAATTGGAAGTTGCCGAAAAATTGCCTCAAACTTAGCCAGAAATTTGAAAATTCAGTGACCGTTTGTGAAAGAAATTTCAAACTTCAGTGACCGTTTCTGAAACTTTGAAACTCAGTGACCGTTTTGAAATTTTTAGATAACTTCAGTGACCATTTGCGAAATTAACCCAAATTTAAAAAATCAAAAAGCTAAAATGGGACATTTTCTATTCCTAGTCGCACTACGTGATATACACATGACATGATATGATAGGTGATTATTAAATGTATTAATGTGATAATTTTTTATCAACTCATGTATTAAATAACTACCTACCATATGTACATCACGTAAGGCGACTGTCGTAGTGAGAAACTGCAAATAACATTATTCAATGTGAAATTTCTCAAAGTTTCATAGCAACCAACATATCTCAAGTACTATTAACATTTTATACTTTGTAAAATCGGTCATCACATTGGAAAAATCTGCGAATATCCTTAATGCAAGTGTAACATGCTAATAGGGAGAGCGATTAATTGCAGCATCACTTAGACTTGATAATTTTCAGATTTACGCGAGATCCATCAACATTTCAGTATTTATTTTTTCAAAAAAAAAATGGACCTTAATCCGATCAACTTGGTCACACAGCTAGCTCATAAATGGTGTTAATCTATTAGACATATCTGCACATAGTGTAACCAAGATAATTATACACTATCATAGTGACTTGAACGATATTCAAGAGATAACAATAAATAACTGGTTCTGAACTTGTAGCTTTGGCCCTATACTATTAGTTCAATAGTAGTACTCGCGGTTGATTAAGGTGGTGTATTTTATTGTCTTTTCTTCTGTTATTCAGCAGTAGCTAGCAATTGTACATAATTCAGTTTTCACCTTTCCTCAAGTGCAAAACAAAAGTACTGTCATCTCCTGGAAATTACTTAACAGGATTGGTAAGCAAACATCGAGGAATCTGTTATGTCTCGCCACTGAGGCTCCAGGTGAAGACCGCTTCATAGTCCACGCGGAGATATGAGTCATATCTGACAAAATCAACAAAAATCCAATTGGTCATGCCTAGAGCCTTTATTTCTTGGCTTTTTCTTGAGTGGACAGGAAAAAAGGGATTGTATGCTTATGCGAATGGTATGATTCTATACTGTTTTAGTATATATGCAGTCTCAGTGGTCAGCATCATCTTGCGTAAGTAATGCAGGGTATTCATATTGTCCGAAGTAGGACAAATTCTATCTTTTTTGCCTTTTCACCTCCAACCTGTGGTGGATCTGAGGAGAGGAAATTCCCAAATAGAACCACTTTTTCGAGTACTAATCATTTTATTCAAGTTATTGGAAATTCAAAGCTTCTAGATATTTATGTTACAAACGTAAATTTTTTTTGTTGCCCCGGAGAACAAAAGCAAGGTATTCCCTAATGAAGTCACATATAAACGTCATGGTGATTACGTCAGTCAGTGTGATGCCGCATGCATGTAAAGTTCTGCCCAAATCCCACTTAAATTTGCTCCTATATATAGACTCTCTCTTGAAGATTAATGATCTATCTGTACATGTTCTTAAGATGCAGTGCAAGGCAGAAATGGTAAATGTGCATGTAGATACAACGATATCATCACTCAAATTAGCAACAAAAAGCGAGCAACAAATTCTGCAAGTTATTACAGCCGACTTAGAAACATCGGTGGAACACGAGGAGGTGAATCCAGCAGATGCCTGGCTACCCATCACTGAATCCAGAAAGGGCAATGTTTTTACCTCTGCGTCCCATTTAATGTGCTCGGGAATTGGAATTCAGACCCTATCATTACCCATAGCATTCCTCACCCTCGGATGGCAAGTACTTTAACTTTCATGCGTCCTTCTCTCAGTCATTCCTGCGTACAAAATCATACTAAAATCATTCTATTTTTGACATCTGCTCAAATTTCAATACATAAAAACACAAGCTTATAACATATTCGTGCTTACCTGATTAATGGTTTACAGGCTGTGGGGTACTATTTTTTTGTCTATAGCATTTTGTTGGCAGCTCTACACCATGTGGCTTCTCATCAATCTTCACGAATCACCATCAGGTTTTCGTTACAGTAGATATCTCCACCTCTCAATCACAGCCTTCGGTAAGTATCAAATGAAACCATCCCATCTCAATATAAATGCTATCACATGTGCATCTTGAAGCGATGCTTGTCTTGTAAACAATATTATAGGAGAAAAATTGGGGAAGTTGCTTGCCATGTTCCCAACAATGTATCTATCAGGTGGTACATGCGTCTTGTACATAATTACTGGGGGAAAGACCCTGGAATCTTTCTACCAAGTCATTTGTGGGGATGATATTGAATGTAATTCAAGATCACTAAGAGGGACGGAGTGGTTCTTGGTGTTCATATGTTTGGCAATTTTGGTGGCTCAATTCTTTCCGAACTTGGATTCCTTAGCGCACATATCGCTTATCGGATCAATCACAGCAGTTGCATATTGTAGCCTGATATGGATTTTGTCCATCATCATGAAGGGTAGGCTTGACCAGAAAGGTCCTTGGGAGGCAAAGATATTGAGTTTAGATAGAATTTGTAATGTCTTGAATGGTCTTGGAATCATTGCTCTTGCTTTTAGAGGCCACAATGTTGTGCTCGAGATACAGGTAACTCATCATTTGAATCCTTGTAGTGTAAGTACATGACATTTTTTCTTGTTTATTTAAGAGTACTTAGTTACTGCAGGGGACTATGCCTACAAACAGAAAACACCCATTGCACGAGACTATGTGGAGAGGAGTGTCAATATCATATCTACTAATTGCGATGTGTCTATATCCCCTTGCAATTGTTGGATATTGGACTAGTGAAAATATGGCAAGTTCTGAAAATTTTCTGGTTCCACTTCACAAGTTCTACTGGAATAAAACATCAAAGTATATTGTTGGTCAGTATACATGATAGCGATGATAAACTGCTTATGTGCATTCCAACTCTACGCCATGCCAGTTTTTGACAACTGGGAGCGCCTCTACACTAGCAGGAAAAACAAGCCATGCCCTGGATGGCTCCGGTCAGGTATCAGAATCTTGTTTGGAGGATTGACATACTGTATAGCAATGGCTTTCCCGTTCTTGGCAAGTCTGGGAGCGTTCATGGGGGCGATTGCACTGCCTCTGAGTCTGGCATATCCATGTTTCATGTGGGTTGCCATGAAGAAGCCATGCCGGTATAATAAAATGTGGTTTCTCAACATAGGGCTGGGTTGTTCAGGAATGGTACTCAGCATATTATTAGTTGCTGCATCTTTGAGGTCTTTGGTGGCTAATGGTCTGGATGCCAACTTCTTCAACCCCATGTGAGCCTCAAACATTGTGCACAAAGTCATGGCTAACTAGCGCGTTAAAAAATATTTAGATGATTCTCAAGCTAGCGCTCCTTATCCAACATTTTTCAAAGTTGCAATGTCTCGAAATAAAATAAACAATCATACATGCTATAGTAATAAGAGATCCAGTGAAGAAAAATATGTATCTAGGTTTATTGCGGTTAATTCAGTCATAACCATTCAACTGTCTATTCACCAAGTACATGCACATTTTCTCTATGAAGACAAGATGAATGACACAAAACATATACAGCTCATGTGTGTAGAATGGAAAATTTCCTTTCAAAAGAAAATGTCAGTTTGCTTTGATTGTGCTTTGAGATCCTTCAACTTCTTCAATATATTGGTGAAATAATCCTGCAGATACTTCTCTAAGGAAATGATATCTTTTGCATCCACACCAAGAAAGTTGTAAGTCTCGTTCATAGGGACCGAGAAAACAGTATCGCTAGTAAGAACCTACAGATGTCCCCGCAAAAGAATTACTAATAATTTAAAATTAGAAAGACCACCAAGGAAAGAAAGATTAATAGAAATGCGCAATTGTAGTCACAGTGGACTATCAAAGGCATGAAAGGTCCAAAATCAAGGCCCCCCCGCAAAATTGTCTGAAAAACATCTTGGAAGAAAGTAGTTTTTGTAATTCTAACATCAAAGAAATGATTTTTTAATTAAAGAATGGATAGATTGTGATTGGTGGTAGGATCTACTTGATCGTGTTGCAGTATATTGTGAGAGTTGTGTGGGAGAAAACCTTTTCAACTGTTGATACAATCTTTCTCACTTCAAGCATTAGTATTACGAACCATCATAAAAGGGAAAGACAAAAAGATCATTACCTCTGAGAATGCCAATCTATCAGCAACATCACTAGTCCACTCAAACAAGCGAGTCAGCTGGCGTGTCAATCTCAAAACTGAGACGGGCACGGTGGTCACATTTGCATCTTGACCAGCCAGCCTCTCACACAATGTAATCACCTGAAAATAGGAACAATTCTAAAGAAGCCTCCACAAAACACTCTCCCAGAGTACATAAGCATTGATAATGCTGGAAACTTGAAATTACGATTATGGATAAGGAAAGAAATACTTGGAATTTTACTAATGCTCTTAGGTCAAGTTAGCAAGTTACATTTTTTCCCCTCACTAAAGTGCTCCTGAAATTATATCATTCTAACAGAACATAAGCAAACTAGTACTACTAAAGTTCATTGCATATTTCAGTATAAAGGCACAATGGTTTGCTTGCCATGGATCTAAGGATGGATGAAATCTTGCAGCTCAAGGTGAAAACTTCAGAATGGCGTAACTGGCATACTCTGGGATCACTTTATTTAAGTTGGAACATAAGAAGCTAAAAGCTCTACAACTTTAGTTTTGAATAGGATATAATATAAAGGTTAGCCAAAAGACAATACTTTAAATGGTAAATTCAAACAGCATTGGCAAGTACTATTAAAGGATAAATCCCACATAGAATAAAAATGAAAATATAGACCAACATACAAGGGTTTGGACTACTCCTCTTAATAAGGTTGATATTTTAAAATGAAACCTTGAGTCTTAATATGGTATTAGAATTCATTAAGCTTCAAAGAGCAATTCTTAAGACTCAAAAAAATGAGCAGACCTATTTCAAGATTGGTTTGTTCAAATGAGTCACCTTCTTGAGGTGGCATGTTAAGGGAAAAATCTCACATTGAATAAAGATGAAATTATAGACCAACATATAAGGACTTTGACTACTCATCCTAATAAAGTTGACATTTTAAAAATGGAACTCCAAGCCTTAATAAATAGACCTCAAGAAAATTGGTATAGAAGTAACGAAAGATGCTCTGAGGGACTTAATCTTCCTGTTTTATGGTGATCTTTAGCACTCTTTTTCTCCTTCAAATTATTACCAATTCCAAATATTTTATGAAGACAGTCTACTTCTGTGATGTATTTTCCAGCATGATATGGTTTGCCAGAGCCATTTAAAATATTGGAAATGCAGACACAAAATCATGAAGTTTCCTTTATCAACTCATGTAGTTGTGAGTGAGTCTCACGACCAAGATCTTTTTTCCTTTTTATTATTGTTCGAAAAAAAATAAAAATAAAAATCCATGATTATGGCATCTAGACAGTGCGGAAATAATGAAGTACAAGGTTACTTCCTCATATCATATGGTAGGTGAGTGTGGGGTGGGAGAGTCCTGTTGAGGAGCATCTATTTATAAGAGAGAAAGAGAGTCAAAGAAAACGGAAGAATGATAGGTTCTCAACAAAATGTATCCAAGCAACTGTATTTTGTTAGTTAACATCGAATTTCAGAAATAATGACAGTATCAAGAAAAAAACATTGATAATAAATCCATGAACTAGATAGTTTTTTGCTCAATCCAGGATATTACACTTTACCTCTTGGGTTGTCCATGCACGAGGCCCGGCAAAAGTCAAAAGCTTCCCATTGATATTCTCATTGCGTAGAGCTATAAATGTTAATCGAGCAATGTCCTAGAGAAAATGAGACAACTATTTGACTGTCACTTACTTGAACAAAAGAAGCAGGGGATTAGATCTAAAATGTTTACTTGGGTATCCATGTATGCTATTCGAGTAGGAGCATCAGTACCCCAAACAGATTTCTCTTCCAATATAGGTACTGCATACTGTCCAATCAGGCCCTGGACAAATTGGTATCAAGAATTCAAACTCATCAAGCAAATGAATAAGCTAATTGAGAAGTTAAATTATTCGACTGAAAAGGACAAAACAAAAGTTATGAAACAGATAACAACTATATGCCCATCAATTTTGAGAGGGAAGGATAATTTAACAAATTTAGCAATTTGTTTGTAATAGTAATCAAAAAAGTTTGTGTAAAAGTACGAGTATTATTGTAATGTTTGTGCCTTCCAATTATAATAATTCACTAGGTCTTTTATGGTAAAATTTCTCCAGAAATCACTGTCTCACCTTTTTCTTCACCAATGATGCTCAAGTTTCATGGTAAACTTGGAAGACATTTTAATATTTCACACAAAAATGTACACTTTTTTGTTACTTTGTCTAGAACCAATTAACAAATTCTTAAGCATATTAAGAGCCAAATTAAACCCACTAATGCACGTTGCAAGAATGGTAAACTAATGATANAGCCAAATTAAACCCACTAATGCACGTTGCAAGAATGGTAAACTAATGATATCACATTTCTGTAATAAGATGAAGGAAGCGCATCAGAACATTCATTAAAGTGAAGGCATTTGTCAACCTGCATGAAACCACAAAGACGAATAATGATGTGGTTCTGTCCTGAATCCCTAAGAAACTTTTCAGTACAGTTCTTGATCTCCATGAGTGGAACTTCAGGATGCTTGTCGCAGTTATGAATGGAAAAGAAGACAAATTTTTGGATACCCATGGCCTTTGCACATTGTATAAGAGCAACCTTTCCTTCCCAATCTACCTAAAGTCAACACAGGAATCAAATTATAGCAGATATATCATGAAGAATTAACCCAATTCATAACAGAAAAACCTTGAGTAACCCTGTAGAAACTGCTCATTAATCAAAGAATTGGAAGTCATTCCAGTGGCAAGTGTGCTTACGGTTTTAATGGGCTCCTCAGGGCGTCCTGTAGCACAGTCAATGACAGTGTGGATTCCAACCAATGTTGCTGGTATGGTTTCAGGTTTACTTAAGTCTGCCTGCTCAAAAACAATTACACTCAGTACCCTATCTTAAACATTTTACATTAACATATAAACGGAGATAAAGCACATTTCAACACAATGCCAAAGCAAATTCTATCAATTCAAGAATAAAAGGAGAATCGCAGTCGGACGGAAATTCCTCATACAGGACTCAAAAAGGCACATAACACTGTTAGCATTACATAACGCAAAATTGAAAACTGACTGAGAAATTCCACTGCCAAAGAAAGCTGCTAAGTTTCCATACAATTATTTCTCGTACACCCAACTGATTCAATAATTTCATAATTTGAGTGACGTATAAAACGAAAATATTAGCAGGGAAAGTTAGTGAGTTTACATTGACAACAGTGGCGCCCCAATCACGAAGAAAATCAGCAGGGGCAGGTCTGGGGCGGACAAGGCACCGAACATCGTAGCCCTCGTCTAATGCCCTCCTCACAATCTGCCTTCCCAATGTTCCCGTGGCACCCACTACAAGTATGCTCGTAGGCCTCACCGGCGTCCCTGGCGCCAAATTGACGGCTCCTGGTGCCGCCTGAGCATTACACCTTATTATAGGCATCATCGCCACATTACCCCTGCCTAAGCATTGCTAGAATTATCAGTAACACTACACCATTACAGTAGTATGATCTAGGATATGGAAATCAGAAGTAGAAACAATTTCTATGAAATGTAGCTTTACCTTTACTTATAGTGGCTGACAAAGAGGAGAGGGGGTGGGAGGAAGTGGAGGCAAGGGAGTCGGATGCTAAGGTGCGCCGCCATGAAAGGTTGAGTTTCGAAGGGGTGGTTAATGGGGCATTGAGTATGGAGGCCATTAACGCCTCTCTATCGAGGTTCTGTGTGTGTATAACTGATTGTAAGGTGGTTCTTGAAGAGAGAGAAAGGTCTGAAGAAGAAAAGGAACAACAGATGTGAAGGATGACACGTCGTCAGCCTGAATCGAATTGTGGATGAGGCCAATCTTTCATGTGTGGGGCTTAGGTGTTACCGTATATACTATTTTGGGAAAGCTTATTATTAGGTCTCAATTGTTCAGCCCTTTTGACATTAGGGCCCTGTTTGGAGTTAATTAAAACCAGACTTTTAATAAATTTTTGATAAAAATGCCACAATAACATGGCATGCCATTCTTACTGAAATTAGAAATGGGAAAGAAGTTCCTTCCTCCCCTTCCTCCGGCATTAAGCCTGAGGGCAATCAGTTTTATCAGAATTCCTTCCGCCAACACGCTCTTTCAGTCTTTGAGACAAGTCTTCCCGCTTTTCTTTCTCCCATGCCGTCATCTTCCGGCCATCTTTACCTATGTGGGTCACGAGGTACTCCTCATGTTCCATTTGTACGTAACTCATGTCTTTCCAATAGGACAGGCTTAGACCAAACATGAGGCCCGCCATTATTTATTTATATTTTTGTCTCGAAGTTTTAGACGCAAGATTGATGACTTTCATCTTCGTAATCTACCACTTAGAACATA
Organism: Fraxinus baroniana; assembly: GCA_903798355.1. NCBI lineage: Eukaryota > Viridiplantae > Streptophyta > Magnoliopsida > Lamiales > Oleaceae > Fraxinus > Fraxinus baroniana. Next base: position 1,128 of record CAIGRO010282077.1, on the reverse strand, counting down.
TCAAAGCTACGGTATTCCCTTTGTTTGATATCTTACAAGTTGATGGTGATGTTGCTCATTTAGATCGGCTCATTGTGATGACCAGAGGGAATCCAGAGGGTAAAAGTCTGATACATCAACGACTCAACTAGGTAAACGGTACTCTTAGAGCAATAAATGCTTGGGTCGGAACCCATGTGATGATGTCTCTCAGTTGAAGTCTGTTAAAGTTCCTTGACATCGGAATAAATAAACCAACAAGCAAGTGAGCAGTTTTCACTCATTGGTCTATTGTTTTTCGATTTCTTGCTCACATCTCTTAATTTAGTGCTTGAGTTAGTTGATAATGGCATGTACTGTGGAATAGGCCACTTCTTGGCAAGTTCGAAAGCTTTGGTGAGAGGAGAACTAATGCTAATGGTCTCGGATATAGCTCAAAGTATTGCCTCGCTTAGTCCAGCTGAGCTCTACTATTAGCTAATGAGACTTACATAGAGTACAAGTACCAAATACAGATAAAAAGAATGCATGCGAGTACTAATTTGAGCTCTTCCTATCGATCAGTGCAAAACAAAACCATTATCAACGGAAAATGCCACACATCTGTAATTAACTGCAGAGATAGTGGAAGGTAAAGAGGTCGAGTCAGATGTAACAGTTGAATGGTAAGTTGAGTCTCAATTCAACAATTTAAGGCAATTGCTTTGGAGTTGATGAAATGTGTTATTAAAAAATTAAGATATCATAAAATATGTGGTTGAAATTAATTATTCGACTTTGACTTGAAGTACTTGGGGCATTTCTAATGAAGACACCATTGCACCAAAATGTACCAAATTTTGGTGCAAAGGTGTCTTCAATGGAACACCATCTTTTGCACCATTTTGAAAAAATGGTGATTGTGCAAAGTCCAATTTGCACTCTTTTTATTTGGCAAAAGTATTTTTTAGGGTATTTGTGTCATTTTATTTATATAATTTTTAATACAATTATTATTATTATTATTATAAAGGATATTATTAGTATTAGTATTATTTGCATTTAAATTATGGACAAATCAAGGATAAAGATGCTCACATTGAACTCCGAAATGCATTAATCGATCATTTATGAGAAGAATATACAAATTTCGAGAATTAAATTGCAATG
>CAIGRO010282044.1:0-11642 GCA_903798355.1 Fraxinus baroniana | reverse complement strand
ACTCTTCCCCACCACCGCCAACAGATGAGGTAACTACACCGCCAATCAAAAAATGGCTAAAAGAAATTAAGCAGAAGAGAAAGGAAGAACACATATTACAAAAAACTGAAATACACGCAGCAGTATCAGACTATCAATGGCGGGTGTTGCAGCTGCCTTAGCGGCAATAGCCGCTGAAAACTCAAAACTTGAGAACACAATAATCCAAGATCTGGCAGCGATGCCGCTGCCTGCGAGCAGCGACGCTGCTAAAAGGCAGCGGCGTCGCTGCCTGACTGCTGTCACAGGCAGCGGCTGCCTGCGAGCAGCGACGCTGCAGCGTCACAGACAGCGGCGTCGCTGCCTGACGCTGCAGTAGCGTCACAGGCAGCGGCTTCGCTGCCTGTGACTGCGATTCGCAGCAGTGGAGGGGGGCCGGGGAGGGAGAAGTGGCCGGCGATGGAGGTGGCGGTGGCAGTGGCGGCGACGGCGGCGACGGCGGCGGCGGAGGTGAGAGAGTGGAAAGAAATCAAGAATGAAATGGATTAGGGTTAGGGTTAGGATTTTATACTTAAAATAAGATTGGTGGGGTAGGTAGTAGGGTGGGTATATAAATTAGTTTAATTTAAAATATTTTTAATAATATTAATGATAAAAATTAAAACCTGACGGTTAGCGGGCTTATGGTTTCTTGGCCCAGCCCTACTTTAAATAGAATCAACTTTTACTGTATCGAGGTAAGAATCAGTTAAATATTTGTTAAACTTTACTTCAGGATTGTTGTATTTGTGCAAAAATAGTCCTGATTTTTCCATTTTTGGCAATTCCTCAGCCTATTGATTTTACTAAGGAGTTGAGGGTGGGACTCCTCGGAGAAGATGAAGTAATAAATTATATTTTTTCACTTAACTAAAAAACTAAAATTTACAATTTAAAAACTATGCTACTTTTCACCATGTGTTCTTATATTTTAATTTTGTGACAGAAAATATGTAATTGCAACAATGAATTCACCAGAAGGTGCCGAAAATTTTCGATACAGTTTAAATCCCTTCAAATTAATCACCTCTGTTATACAATAAAATTTTTGATCCCAAATTGGACTAATTATTATTGCTTTTATTATGTAATAAAATTTCTCGATCTTCAATTTAAAGAGGTTATGTTTTATCCCCAGTGGCAATGTAAGTGAAAATACGAACTCGTGTATGTACAAAATTTAAGAAAATAGTTAACAATTATCCCTAATACAAGCCTGTTGCAGCTGCAAACCTTTTTCAGATAAAGTTGGAGCATGAGTCTGGTGGTATAAAGATGGGACAGACAGCTCGAACCCATGTTAGGCTTCCACATAAAGGCTCCAAATCCAATGCTTGTGAACAAAAAAAAGGGTCTTTGTGCCACATTATTTTAGAATAGTAGATTGATAGAGATTGTGTGATTGTAAAAGAAAGAAAAGTTATTGATGTGATAAAAAATATTATTGTATTGAAAAATGTGTGGCTGAAAATGATTATAAAAATGAGAATGAAAATTTTAACGTGCCTCAAACATGAGCTAAGATTGTGTGAAGCTTAATGTTATTCATCGCCATTGATATTAAGCACTAATATAAATGACAATTATATGACATTAAATGATATATTCATTTAAGTGCAAAGTCTCGTAACTCATTTAATTGAATCTGTAAAATGTAATCACCTAAACTGGTGATCTAGATCACAGTATTCTTGTGCAAAGGGCCCAATTGCTCTTTGCATTATGTACAATATTATGTCTTAATTTGGTGAGGATTAAAATCAGATTTTAGTAAATTTTGATAAAATTTGATTAAAATGTATGATTGAAAATTGTCTTAATTTGGTGAGGATTAAAATCAGATTTTAGTAAATTTTGATAAAATTTGATTAAAATGTATGATTGAAAATTGTGAATGAAATATGTTTGCTTTGACTTAAAATTTAGGCTTTACCCAACACATCAAAAATGTAGGTCAGGTCAGGCCATTCTACACATGATATGAATTCCTGGAAAAATTATATTTAAACCATCATCAGGGCAGAGATGGTCGCTGCTCAAAAATGAAAGGTTGAAAAAAAAAACGAAAAAGATGGGACAAAGTTGCATTTGTAGCAAAGGCTTTTATCAAATCAGTGGGGACCAAATGAAAAGGTGAACCGGTTTCAACATAAAAAGTATGATACAAAGTCATTTTCCATTCCGCTCTAAATCACAAAGTTCTTCACGTTAACAGTAAACATTTACATTTCTAAATGAGATATCATTCAATAAATTATCCAATAATTTAGCATCTCAAATAGCAAATCTGCAACAGAACCTCAAATGGCAGCAATAAATCATTACACAATCCATGTAGCTAAAGTTTTATGTCTTTAACGAAATAGATTTACTGCAATAAGTACTTCCACATAGCCATGCGATCTCTCGATATGAGGAGAGCTTTGGATGCCGAAAAATCAAAAGAAGGGGAATACATGTCATCTGGTCCAACAATTTCTTTCACAGTTTGCATGTTCCCAGAATCCATTGTTAAAGGTAGTCCATCTTCCTTCAAGGAGTTGAAAACAAATAAACCAAGTCCACAAACTCCCATGACAATGTTCGAATTTCCCCAAACTTGTGTTAATGCTGAGAAATGGTAATGAGCATTTGATTCTGGTAATGAGTACGTGCTAAAAAGCCTCTGCTTGCGCAACGAGAACTGTTGAATCTGGGAGGATGACTTTTTTCTTGCGGCCATTAAATTTGTGCATCCAGTGTATATATAATCTCCATTAGAGAAAGCAGAGTGCACATTCGCCCCATCTTTGGGTATCTTAAGACCTATACCAGATGGGTGCCGGAAGTCTAGCACGTTAATAGAATCCGAAGTGCAGAACACACCATCATTTCCTTCTGCCTCGGACGAACTAACTCTGCAGGGTAAATAAAAAACTATATTAGCTTCACAACATATTTCGAATAGAAAAGTTCAAACAAACTGCAGATAGCTGTATCTACTAGAATAACGGAGAATAAAACAGCAATCACATGTGATCAAGGGTTCAAAGAATATGTATGTCAGAAAGAAATCAAGTCGTGCATTCTGAATAACAAGAAAATGATTGAAGGAGTTAAATGGCACCAATTAATTCAGGAAGCATGAAGTGAAGATGCCGCAAGAAATGATGTTTCTTGAACAGCATGCTAAAAACATTTTATAGAACAGGAGGGGTAGATTTAGCTTAATGAGAATGAAAAATCAAATTTTCTTGCCAAGGAATTCATGAAAATTAATAGCAAGAACTAAGAAAAATAATAATAGTGTCCAAGTTCAATAAATGTCACCTCTGCCTTACTCCAACTAATTCTGCTTCTGTATTATTCACATGGAGTGCAGAAATTTTTCGACCTGAGGAAGAAACTGACAGCAATGCCTGAGGACTCTGAGCGCTCACATCCCATAGAGAGAGAGTATCTGTCTCAGCTATTACAACTTTTCCTCTGTTTCTCCATTGCAAAGGGCTTGCATAATCCATGGCCTGCACAGGCTTCTGCAACTCCCATTTCATAACATGATCTCCATCACGGATATCATGAATTCGTACCATCCTTTGACTACTGGCAGTGGATATCATAAGAGGCCCACAAGGTCTATACCACCATTGTCTGTTTTCAGTAGCCATGATTGTTGACAGAGCATTTCTTCTGTACATGGTGTTGTTAGATAAGGGAGCAAGGGCTGTTCTTGTAAGGCCAGTTTCATCCTCAATCTGAAAAGCTTGTATGTCTTTGGTATAAAAATCCCATGAACAGAAACCTGAATCCATGGAATTCCCAGCAGATGCTGCCACCACATATTTACCAGAGCAGCCATCTGCACTAGGGGCACGGATCATCCAACAATCTCTCCACATGTTTGGGGAGACTCCAGCATGAGGCTTGTATTCAGCCTTCTCCTATAATGAAACTATTATCAGAAAACTTTGAGAAAGATTGTACTGTTTTTTTTAAAACACTAATCAAGTATGCTCTGTTATGAGAATTAAAAAAGAACGTGCACTGCTGTAAGCACATTTTCAAAAGTATGTAGTGCGAGCTACCCTGAAAAAATGCGACAGAATGGAATACAATAAGGTAGGTAACAACAAACCTCACAGTTGGTAATATCATAGAAAGAACATGAGCCATCACTATGAGCAAGAAGAACAGATTCTCCTTCTGATACAAACCATCCTTCTGTTGATGTCTTGCTTCCAATATCATTCAACTGATACATGCAAATGTCTTCAACCTCCTCCTCACATATCATTGTTGGCACTCTCTCTTGATCATCAAACTCATTAAGATTTTCGTCAGCCATGAGCATATCATCAATATCAGCTTTTCCATTCAATGAACTTAGAGAATAATTTTGAGCTACAGAACTCACGGGATCATCCATTTCATGAACCTTATTAGTCTCTGTACCAGTAGTTTCCTCCTTGCTCAGAGAGGTCAGGGGCTCCAAAACAATTGTATTCCCATTTGCAGGACTCATCTTATTCTCCTCCACACTCAATGCACTTGTGGATTCTCCAACTTCTAACTCACGAGTCTCAAATCCTCCCAATGTCTGGTCCCTAATCAACTTATGATGAGGAAATAACCATGCTTCCATTTCTTCAACATTTACCACCCCATTAACTGACCTTTCCACATCAAGTACTTGTTTCTCTACCTTTTTTTCCTCATTTTCAACACTTTTAACCAGCTCTATATTCACATCTTCTTCACTGCCAACAACATGGCACATGGCCTTTTCAATCCCAGAGATTTTCTCCTGAATATCAGATAGCATCATTTTTGAAGCATCTGGATCACTTGTGTGCAACATCTCTTTAGTCCTCTTGATATCCGATGCTATCCTTTTCACTTTCCCTTCCAAAAATGCAAGCTTTTCATGAAGCTTACTGGGATACTTGTTCAATCCATTCTCTCTTGACAGAGTTGACATATTACTTACATTATTCACCCTTTTCCGCTCTCTTGAACTTGACCTAAATTCAGGCCCTAGCATAAAAGATTTCTTCTTATCTGCTGAATCCTTAATTTTTGCATTGAAATCTCCCTTCCTTTTCTCATTATCATCACTCCCAGCCCTAAACTTAAGTTTCCCATTTTCTCGAGAATTCTCATCTACTTCACATTTTCCCACATTTCTCCCGGAGTCTTTTGAACTCCTTTTCCCAAGATCAAATCTTTCGTCCATTTTTCCACTCAAACCCTTAGAATGGTTCCCTTTCCTTTGTGGTGGGCCCACTGAAACCCTAGAATTTTTTTTCAAATCAGATAAATCCCTAGTAATTACAAAGGGACTAGAGCTCCTACCTCTGTGCACCAACGTTGTGGACCGCCTGGTACGCGGCTCTGAACGTGACTCAGCCTTCACCACGGTTGCAGACTTGTTGACCCGGGCAATCGGCATATTAACGGGCTTCTGGGTCGCAGCCCGGACCTGGGACGTCGGCCTCTGGTTCTCTTTCCCCGTGGACCCCATAAAAATAGATTTTGTGGAGACTGGTGTGAGGGATCTAGAGGATCTTGATGTTGCGGCGGTGATTTTCCCGCCTTCAACGCCGCCTTCCTTTATCCGGCGACTGTTCGACGTCGACATTTGGCGAAGGAAAAGCTGTAATTATGGTGGATATCTTGTGCGTGCGAGCGAGAGAGAGAGCTGACGAAGGTTTTGTGGGCGGGAAGTGAATTGTTATGGAATTTTGAAAACGGGTGAGGGCGATTGACATTAAAATTGAAAAATTATTCGTTATTATTGACTTTTATTAGATGAATGTTATCCAATAATGACTATATTTTCAATATTAATTGAATTTTAAGCACGATCAAACAAGTCCTTATTATCACAAAATGTCCTTTGAAATTCAGCGTGCAAAACGCCATACGTTTCAATTTTTTTTCCATCCCTATTTCTACATTTTATTGTGAAAATTATCTTTTTCATCCATTTTCTCAATAAAATGACAATTATACCCCTATATTTAAATAAAACAATGAGAAAAGAAAAATAAATAATAAATCGCAACCATGTCGTGTCAAGACTTTTTTGAAAAATCATGCGTCGGTGTGTCACATTCGTATCGTGTCAGTGCATTATAGTAAGAGCATATCCCCCCTGCCATATGTCCAATTACAGGTCCTGAGTTGTTTCCAAAACCCGGGCAACATCCACTTGCCTCAAGAAGATGTCACGAAGATAAAGAAGGCTAGATGGAGAGAGGTTGACGAATAATCGACGTCATCAAGAAATGCAAGAAAGACTGGAATAAAAAAAATGTCTTGCTGAAATTGTGGGCGACGTGGACGTTAAGCACACTTGTACATAATATACTGTTGCATAATTTTATCTTTTTTGTCATAAAATATGTAAGTACAAACTAATGCAGTTTGAGGGTGCAGCGTACTTATTTTGTTTGAATGAAATATGCTTGAAGTTTTGTTTATATAAATTGAAGGAGCATAATTATTTTGCAAACTAATGCAGTAGATTTGTGTAGCGTTGTTGCAAAAACCAAAACTAACATACATCTTTTCTTGACANAAACCAAAACTAACATACATCTTTTCTTGACAGTTACAGTTATCATCACAGCCATTATTCAGTACACATTGTTCAACTGTTAACTCACATCAAAACAAATACATACATTACACTGAAGAACGATATCTTCCAAGGAAACCCGTCCAATAGATTTACAATTTCACCCTCACCATGCATCTTTTGTTCTTCAAGATTGAGAATTTGTTAGTAGAGTCGTCGCTTTTCTTCTTCAACCTACGTGATCTGTTCAGAATTCTTGGTATCATTTCTTCATATCTGTCGTACGAATGTGGTTTGCACTCCCCTTTGTACTTATAACGTCAATTGTCACTATTAACTTAAAATTTTGGGATTTTTGGCAAAGATATGTTGATTTAACGGAGAAACTGGAAGAATCCATCCAAATGGACATGTTGCACCAAAGATTGCAATGTTTAGGGACTTCAGCACAAAAAATGTAAGGTTAGGGACCTATTTCGCAAAAAGGCCAATATTAAGGGACTAATTCTGCCAATTACCCTCTAAAGTAATGAAAGAGTGAATTGCCTATTTAGTCACTGAACTTTCAGCCATGCACGCAATGGGTCACTGAACTTTCAAAGTAATGCAACTAGTTACCGAACTTTACAATTTGTCATCCCATAAGTCACTGAGCAAACAGTCGTTGATAAATTGGACAGAATTTCCACGTGACAACTGACGTGGCGTGACAACTCAATGAATTTATCCACCTACACACGTGGAAATTTCAGCTTGTCAAACACGTTTAAAAAAAAAGTAGTAAAATATAATAAACCCGTCTCTCTCTCCCAAATCTTTTTGTAGCACAGTGTTTCAAAAATTTCAATTTTTTTGCTGAACGATAAAATAATATTCTTTAATAAAAAATATAATAGGAACTTCCATAAATGTGAACTAAACATGAAAATATAACCACAATTTATATGCAATAAAATAACACTTCATGCCACTCTCTCTTATGGAGTATCTCGGTGATCAAGTGACCATTGGCAATTCATGCATAAATTATGTATGAAAATTGTATGTATCTTACTGAATATATTTTTAAATACTCGCTCTTACAAAAAATTTAAAAGTCAGTTCGGGTCAATTGAAACTGTGGCGGATGGTGATGCAGACTGTTAAGAGGGATTAAAGAGATAAAATATTAAGTTCATTTTTTTTTTCTTTAAATTATTATTTAGTTTTATTTGTTCAAAAATAATTATTTAGTTTGTGGTTGTGTTTTCATATTTAGTTTAAGTTTATGGATATTCCAGTTATTAAATTATTATTCAGTTTTATTTGTTCAAAAATAAATATTTAATTTGTGGCTATGTTTTCTTGTTTAGTTTAAATTTATGGGAATTCCTGTTATATTTTTTATTAAAGAATATTATTTTATCGTTCCACAAAGAAATTGAAATTTAAAAATTTATTTATTTACAAAAAGATTTGGGAGAAAGAGACGGGTTTATTAGATTTTGCCACTTTTTTTTTCTAAAAAAAATGTGTTTGACAAGCAGGAATTTCCACGTGTGTAGCAATTTTGAGGAGGTGGTTAAATTCATTGAGTTGTCTCGTCACGTCAGCTGCCACGTAGAAATTTCGCCCAATTTATCAACGGTCGTTTTCTCAGTAACTTCTGGGATGACGAATTGTAAAGTTCGGTGACTAGTTGCGTTATTTTGAAAGTTCAGTGACCCCTTACGTGCATGACTGAAAGTTCAATGACTAAATAGGCAGTTCACTCAATAATGAAAAATAGAAGGTAGATGGACAATTCCACCTATTTCTTGCAAAAGAAACGTCATTCATAGAATGACAATTTTTATAAAATAGATTTGTTCTTTTAACCGTCGAATTCATACGGCCAAGTAAGAGAATTGAAATGTTTCAAGTAGATGAGCTTGGTCGATACCATAAAAGTTTTAACGGGTAGGGAAAAAAGGGCATCCAAAAATTGAAAGACCAGTGAAAAAGTTAGGCAAATGAAGAAGAATTTTAGGCTGGGAGGATAATTTAGTTTTTCATTTTTTTGCGTTCTTGATTTTCATTTAACTTGAATGGCAAAATCATCGTTATAATGACATTTTAGCTTGTTAAATGAAGATAAATAATGGGATTAATGTGATACTAAAATGAAAGATTGGGAACCCAAATTCAAAAGGTAAATAAAACTAATTACAATCATGCTACTCATACAGGGAGTTTAGAGAAGAGGATTGGTGACAGTGCACACTTGTCATTCATTCATTGGAAGATGATTTTTTTTTATAAAAATGGCAAATCAAAACTCGCCATGTCATCATTGTCACCAATCCCTGTCTAAACTCCATGTCAGAGTAGATTAATTCAACTAATTAAAGGGGAATGAAAATGACTCCTAGTACTAGTCGTCAATCTACTTGGGTTGATGACTTTTTTTAACACTTTTGGTGATATTAAGTTTCCCTTTTGTCAACTTCATCAAACTCCAAAATAAATTCAACACTTTCACAATGTTTTTCTTATGTCCAATTACATATTCTTACTAATATTTGATGGCTCAAAGATAGCCAACCAATCACCATGTGTATGTACTTCAATTTCGAAGTGTGAGGTCCGTTAGAATATGAACTTCAAGTAGATGAATAATCTCTGCACATTTTTTAAGAAACCATGTTTGAAATCCAACTAGATACTATTAAAGGTCAATTGAAGTCCAACCTTAATATTTTGTGATTGATTGAGCTTTATTTACACAAATAGTTGATGAAATTTCTCTCACACTTCTAAATCCCATCTGAACAAACTTTGAACATGTGTAAAACTCGTATAAACAAATTTAAACATAGTCAAGTAGTCTGAATTAAATTAGATAGAAAGAGATCAACTTGACATGAGTCAAGTCCCCTCAACTGAAGTAAAGTTAGATATTTTGGGAGAATTTTAATTTCTACACGAATAGTTTTATGTGGGATCAAACATTTTGGTTCCATAAAGCTAGCCAACTAGAAATATTAGCACTATGGACGTTGGTTTAGAAAGACAAGTGGATTGTGACTATTCTAGCTACATCTCACATCATGTTGACCTTCGAATCTTGATAGGACTCAGGCATAAACAAATACCAACTCCTCTTCCATTCATGTGTACGTTACATACATACTTGGACAATCACGTTAGAATGCACAAAATGCTACTCCCAAGGATTACAATTGTAGTATGCACTTCGACGATCAAGTCAAATAATAAATAATATTTAGGTGTGGGAGAAATATGTAATATGTGAAATATAGGTGTCGAGTTTAGATTCACATTAATTTTCAAATGACACTTAGGCTGGCTATTAATAAACTAAATAGTCATGGACGAGGCCCCTTGGATGCTTTATACTTGACAGTATCCCAACTATTCACATGTAAAGTTCAATGATGTCACATATTAGCTGTCATAGGCATGTGATATCTATAACCCATCTTTGGCGAATTAGTAGTCATATGGCTACAAACTGCCTTTTCAAAATAGTCACACCGATCATTTCAAATACTGCTCAAGGTGTTAGAGATTACAAATTGCTCAAGGTATCGGAGTTTGAACTCTATCGCCTCAAACTCAAGAGGTCCATTTGGTATGGTGGATTAGGTCACTATAACACCTTGGATTAACGATATGACAAAGTAATTGTGGGTTGCATCGCCTCGATAGGGCATACTTATGAATTGGGTTATGCACCTAAAGCCTCAAAAAGAAGGGACGAGTGAGGCGATGGAACTATTTCCTCATCACCTTAGATGAACCTCATGGAGAAGACAATGCTAGCGGAGCATTAGTGCTTGCATGTCATTTCGCTTAACTGACAGCAACATAGTCTGCCACATAATTACTTCACAAGTTTCTTTAACGAAAAGAAATACATTCAGGAATTGATGTTTCTCTCTTGAGATGTTTCCCCTCAAAAAAGGATGGAGAAATAAATTGTGGATCTATTGCAAAAATTAATAAGTAGAAAAGGATTTTAGTAATATAGAAATGGGGGTATTGTAAGATTTGATATAGTTGAAGGGGTTAAAGTGAAATTTACCCTTGGAAATATAATTGGGCTTACTGTCTTCGGCCTCTGAGCCCATCCAAGTCTGGGCTTTCGCCTTTTGAACCACGTGCAATTAATCTCATAGGTCCCAAATAGGTTTGCAACAAGTAGACTTTAAAAGTCGTAACGGCTACTTCTAATTTCAAACTTCGAATGAAATAATAATTAAAAAAAAAAAAACTTTCAATCAAAATCTGTTCCTTTCCATCCCCAGAACTCTTGATTTTCAGCTCTCAAGAAAATTTCTATTTCAATTCGTTTCTTGAAATACATACACTCTCAAATATCAGTTTCTTGAAATTTAGTCATTTCCTCTCGAATTCTTAGAGAAATTTGAATATCAACAACCGGGCTTTTCTTCTGTAGTTAATTATTCACCTGTTCTGTTAAACACTTACCCTAGAGAAGGAAAAACAGCTGGAATGAAATTTGAATATCAACAACAGGGTCTTTATTCTGTAGTTAATTATTCACCTGTTCTGTTAAACCAGAGAAGGAAAAACAGCTGGAAAGTTTCTGGATAAGACTTTGTTTATCGATTGAAAATGGCTCCTACACCGTCTTCAAAGCCGAAAAATCAAACAACCACCACCAATCGAAAACCCCTCATTCAAAGCACCGCCTGAATTTTACCAAAGAAACGGCCACCACGACCGCCATGCCCCCGACAGAGCATCCAATGGAAGTTATTGGCAGAATCCGAAACCAACTGGTCCAAAAAAACAAGCCTATTATGATCCCATCTGTTTTGAAAATCAACACAGATGGGAAATCACTGAGGGCAAAGACAGAAATTGGGTACAGGGATTTTACTCTCGATGGGGTTTCGTTGTCTGCAGGGGCAGACGCAGACGAAAAAAGTTAAGGGGGCACAATCGAACTTGCAAAAAAGTTATGAGAAATTTTACACTCGAAAATTTACGTCCAAAAAAAATCATATCCCATGTAATTTTACATCCAAAAATTTACATAAAATATGATTTTTTCGGA